>PVJH01004860.1:0-119677 GCA_004026705.1 Nesogale talazaci | reverse complement strand
AAAAGAGTATATTCGACAGAGATGCCCTTGTGAGAAGAGAGATAGATGTCATGTGAGGGTTTCCAAGCAACCAATACCCAAAACTATCAACAAGGAAATGACACAGCCTACAGCCTGATTTAGATTTTCAACTCCAAGACGTGTGAGAAAATGAATGTCAGTTCCTTGAAACCACCCTCTGTGGTATATGTCTGACAACACCCTAAGAAACAAAGAGACTCCATGTCTTTCTATGTAGACAGTGAGACTTACCAGCTCGTTTCTCAATATGTAGGTATAATACATAGATGACTTTTTATCACCAAGATTTTTCTTTGCTAAATTTAATATATAGAGAAATTTATAAAAGAGAGAGAGAACAAACACCCAAATTACTACAATTTAAGATTTCAACTTAAAATTATATCATATTTGTTCCAGGTTTTCGTTTGTTTGTTTTTAAATCACTTTTTTAGGGACTCATACAAATCTTATCACAATCCATACATCCAGGTTTTTGATGTTGTTGATGGTGAATGAATAGATACAAGTAAGATCTGTGTTAGTCTGAGTATACTAGAAAAGCAAGTTCATAAACACATGTATATAAGAGAGAGCTTTATACAAAGTTTTGCACATTAAGAAACCATCTCAACTCAGTCCAGTGCAAGGTAATAAGTCCGATATTAGCCCATATGTCTGATACCAATCTATAAAGTCCTCTTCAGACTCATGAAACATATGCAATGATGCCTAATGCAGAATAATCACAAGCCAGTGGCTACTAAGTCTTTGGATCCCGCGGCGTTGTGAGCATTTCAGCAGTGGTTTCTCTAAGTCCAGGTATCCGGTCTATGTCAATTCTCCTCAGGGATGACTCACAGGAGCCAGTCTTGTCTGTTGAGTCTCTCAGGCAGCGAGTTTTGTCAGTAGAAAGTTTTCAAAGAAGTGAACTGAGATCCTCCCCAACATACACTTTTCACCAATTATTAACTTACCAGCATCAAATTTACCCTCTATGTCTGTTCTGTGAAAAATAGATCTACTCCCTTTAAATATTTTCCCCCTTTTGATGGGAGCTATACTAAATTTTCTAGCTTTGGTTCCTGGCTCAGGTGTTTGTTTTGTCTCCCAGCTGCCCCTTCTTTAGGGTCCATGACTTATCCAATGCCCTGCCTGGGTACCCCCCAAGTCTCCAGCACTCAGTGAGGAGGTCTGGGGCAACAGCTTTCCCTTGTTCTCTTTGCTCACACTCTTAATTGTCTTGTGGTGAATCCTGCCTGCCCCACGAGCAAATTTCTCTGACTATGGTACCAGCTGCCATCAAGCCCACTTGGACTGTCTGAAACTGTGATTGCAGGAGCAGATGGCTCCATCTTTCGTTCATGGAGTGCCTGGTGAGTTGGAACCACTGGTTGATCTTGGGCTTGGCAGTGCAGTGCTCCCCCAAGAAGGACACCAAGGCTCCTTTCCCTGGTATGCTAGGGAGTGGATTAGGGGAAGCATCATGGTGATATGTTAGCCTGTGAACTATAGCCATGCCCTTCAAAAAAAAAGTGTGTGTGTGGGGGGGGGGGGATGAGGGAGGTTCTATCTCAGCCCTGAAGTAGTTGCTGCTCAGAATGTTTCCTTTCAACATACACACTTAAATTTTTATTTTCCCAGTAAGGCATCAACTTAGTTAAATTTCCTCTACCTTCCAAAAATTTCTGTTACTTTAGGATAATTGTTCGCTGAAAATACAATCACAATTTTGAATATCTTGAATTTCTGTGACTAGCTAATTAGTATAGAGAGTATAGTAGGCCTTGATACAAGGCACAGGTTTTGCTTGGTGTAAGAGAACATAGTGAAGTTTTGTGAAGCAATATAGGGAAAGACATCACATTCTTACAATGAAAGACACCCACAAGTGAAATTAACTCTAGGGGCTGAGCCCCAGTGGCATAGTGGTTGTGCACAGGACTGCGACCCACTGGGTTGGAGGTTCAATTCCCGCTCTCAGGAGCAAAGGCTGGACCTCTTACTCCCACCACCAGACAGCAGTGATGCCAAAAAAAAAGAGAGAGAGAGAGAGAGAGAAATTAACTCTAGCTAGTTGTCTTCATTTAAAATATATATATATATATATATATATATATATGTTTGAAATAAAAAACAAACAAGCTTTCAATGGCATTCATTCAATTGATACAGAATTCCACAAAGACAGAACACTGGACATTACTTGCCATTTGAAGTTTACTAAAAGAGCTTTGCCAGTCTATTTAAAATAGTTGGCAACTTTGGCGTATGAAATTCTTCTTTCTTTTGTTTTCATAGTTTTAATTCCCTTAAATTTTTTACTCTCAGATATTAAAATTTATTTTAAAAAAGGACAAATCAAGACATTGTGTTTCAAGCTTCTACTCAATATTTAATATTTTCTCTTGTCATCACTTATCAGATTCTTTTGGGGGTGGGATCAGATTCTTAAAATCAGAATTTTTAGTCAATCTAGAATGCCATATTATATATTTGCATCACAAAAATACACAAAGAAGAACAGCCAAATGAAGCGTCATGAGGCTAGTATAGCACATATAGTGCTGCCAGAATGTCTGTTTCTTATATTCTTCCACATGGAATTCACTAAATCCCCTCTTTTCTCAATTAAAACTTTGGATTATTCATTGTTAATGTATTTCCAGGGAAGTAAAGAGTGTTGTGACAAAAGAATGGCATTCTGGATTAAACAAAAAAGGCTGTTCTTTCTTGACATTACCTCCATCCAGATCTATATACCTCTCAAGGTGGTGCTCTGATCTCTTTAATGCTCCCCTGTCCCAAAGAATCTTGTGCTCTTTCAGCATCCTCAGGGGCTCAAATTTTATTACTGTTAATGTTCTTTTAGTTTGGGCAACAACGATCAAGTAAAATGTTGGAAAAAGCTACAATATGGAAATCAAAACATATATTAGAATACCCTCTAAAACATCTATAATTAAAGCTATAAGATCTTGGCACATAAGGACAGAAACAGAATAATTTTCCTTTGAAAAGAAAGCTCAGACATAGGTCTTAATGATCATGGGAATTTAGTACATAAGGTAAATATTATCAGTTATCATTGAGGAAATTTTGGAATTTTTTTTTGTGGGCATCACTGCCCTCTGGTGGTGGAAGTAGGAGGCTTAGCTTTTGTTCCTGTGGAACTGCTGCTGGAATTGAACCTCCATCTCAGTAAGCCGCAGTCCCGCACACAACCACTACGCGACCGGGGCTCAGCCAAAATTTTGGAATATTTAAAAACTAATGATTGACTCTTTGGGAAAGATAAATGTCAAAGTGGTCATCTTTAAATTTAAATCAAAAAAATTATGTAAGCACTAGGGAATAAAATAGGTCAACCTATGACTTAGGAGTTAAGAAAACTTTATTAACAATCACAGAAATGATTAAAACAAAATTTTTTATATGACCACATAAAATCTAAATAATACTGTCTGACAAGAAATTTATATGCAAGTTCACATGATAAGTGAGCAAGTTAGGAAAGTTTATAAGTTTGTGACTTCTATCTCTAACGAAGGTGCCATATTTTTGCTTATTAAAAAAGCTAAAAATCAATGTCCCGGTAAGAAATATGCAAAGTATATAAAAATTCACCAAAAAATACATTTAAAAGGCTATAAGTGTATAAGGAGATGCTCAATCTCATGTAGAAGAGATAAATTCAAATTACATATACTGAACCCCCAATTCTGATCTATCAGGTTACTAAAATCTAAAATTTTTCAATGAACTATTAGAAGAAAGCTAAGGAAAATGGAAAATGGGCCATTAAGATGCTCATAGCAAATGGAATTTTTCCATGAATGGTTGAAGCCCCCTCATATATTACAACCTAAGGGGAAAACAACTATATTTACACTTTGACTCAACAATTCTATTTCCCAAAGGCACACCAGAAAAAAAACAAAAATTATGTATTGATAAAATATTTAATTATAATGAACTGATTACATAAATTATTATATATTCATTTTTTTTGCATCACTGCCCTCTGGTGGTCGTGGGAGCTAACCAGGGCTGCTCCTGAGAGCTGCCACTGGATTTAAACTGCCAAGCTCGCGGGCAGCAATTCCACACTCAACCACTTACATCACCGGGGCTCAGCCCAAAATAATTATACATTCTACCAACAGAAAATTGTACAGAAATATATAAAAGGAGATTCCATACACTAATGGGGAGTTATCTTCAGATATACTTCTAAGTGAAAATATACTTCTATGTGTAGATATACTTCTACAGTGAAAATTGTGTATAATCTAATGTGCAAGTAAGGAAAAATATGTGCTTTCTTAAAGAAATATGTTTTCATATATTTTTGTAAACTAAGTAGTTTAAAAATTACTTAGGCATATGAAGAAGAAAGGAATCAGTGTAAAGGGAACAAGATTGTGACTTCTTCTGAATGTAGTTTGTTGTATTGATGTTGGTGACATATTCAAAATTAAATAAAATTTGAATTTCTAAATACTGGGAAAAAGTACAATAAATGAAGCCAATGGCTGATATAGAATGCACTCACTTGATGTAATGTTGGAAGTTATTCATTTATTTTTTGGGGGGGGGGCATCACTCCCCTCTGGTGGGAGTAGGAGACCCAGCCTTGCTCCTGGAGAGCTGCTGCTGGATTTGAACCGCCAACCCAGTGGGCTGCAGTCCTGCACTCAACCACTACGCCAGCAAGGCTCAGCCCCGTTGGAAGTGATTATTTGGGGTATGCATCTTTTTTTCCCAATAATATTTTTATTGACATGTTTTACTCATTCTAACACAGTCCTTCCTTTTCCATACAGTTCTGCTGTTCAATCATCGGGTGGGACTATACAAGCATCAATGCTGTCAACTCCCTCCCCAACCCCTTACTCTTCCCTACCCTTGGGGGACTCTTACTCCTGTTAGTTAGTGCATCTGAGGGATTAGCTATCGTAACCATCATGTTCCAAGTGATCTTAAAGGTACAAGTACAAATGAACATACACAAAATCTAACATGACCAATGAGGTAGATCATGTACAGACCATAATAGTAAAGGGAGGAAATCTTTTTTTTTGGGGGGGGAGGGGGAGGAAATCTTAAAGAACTAGAGAATAGTTATGTGTTTCATCAGTGCCACACCACACTTGGGATTTATTCTCCATCCCATGAGGTCCTTCTAAGAGGGACCGTCCAATTGTCTTGCTGATGAACTTGGGTCTCCACTACATATACACCCCTTCATATCAATTTGAATGTATGTTTTTTTTTAACTTCTAATACCTCTTCCCATCGACACCTCATGACCATAGAGGTTGGTGTGCTTCTTTCATGGAGGCTTTGTTGTTTCCTGCTCAATTTTTGATTATCTAACTCCAAGCCTTTAAGACCCCAGACTCTATAGCTTTTGATAGCTGGGCACCATCAGCTTTCTTCATCACACTTGCTTGTACACCCATTTTGTCTTCAGCAATCGTGTCAAGAAGGTGGGTATCATACAGTGAATTTTGGTTATAAATCATAATGAAATATGTTCCAAAGATGAATAGAATTGCCAATAAATATTGAATTTCCACTAGTCTAATTTTAAATAACTATCATGTTACAGCATTTATAATTTTTTGTCTATTATATAATAATTCAAGGAAATTATTAGAACTAAGAAAACCTACATCCATTGAGTCAATTTAGACTCACAGTAGTTTAATAGGGTTTTTGATACAACAAATCCTTATGGGTCGTTTGATTGTTGATGTGTGCTGGCAAAGCAGTGGTGATGCCACAATGCCACCAGAGTTCCTAAACAAATAATTAGGTTGATATCATTGCCAGTATGACAAAAGAGATTTAAATATAAATTCAAAGCCAAAGATGCACAATTTTGACATTAAGAAAAAGATATGCACTTTATTAAACTAGGTGAATTTCTGAGAATGATATATAGAGAGACCTTTAGCTCATTTGACACCATTTAAAAGTACCAGGGAACCAATACTTTACTCTGAAAAACTGATTATTAAAACAGAAAGGAGCTAATACTGCCTTTCAGAATAATCTACTACTCCTAACTGATGAAAAAGTTAATCTAGAGGGAAATTCCAGCTAATACGTGTGTAAGGAATGATATTACCAGGAAATCATCGCTTTGCCATACTGTTGAGATAATTGAGTCATTCAACAATCACCAAAGGATAAGATCATTTGATGAATGGTTGATAGGATACTATAATGGAGGGATTAGACTGTCACCACCTGAATTCTTTGAGAAATTTTAGCCTTGCTGAAAAAGGAAACCTCAGACGTTAGGTTGCCCCTGATACAAGACACCAATTGTAAGATATTACTGCCAGCAAAAGCAAAAAGTTAAGCTGGAACATAATCAAATCTCTAGAGGGAAGCAGACAAAATATAGGGGAAGAGAATTAAATTAAATGAAACCACAGGAAGACAATAAACAAATTAGAAGTTATAATAGCCCACAGGCAACCTGATTGGACTGACTGGACTAGTTTTCTTGACTGAACCACAGGGAAAAGTGGAGGAAGTATACAGTTTGACTAAAAGAGATTTGAAGACTACCAAAAATAATGAGTAAAAGTTGGTTTGACCCCAATTTGAAAAAAATAATCTTTACAAATATTTTTGATACAATTGGGAGAACTGAAGAATTATTCATTTTATTGTAGCTATGTACATCACTCCAGATAGACTAGAGAAACAAATTCATAGACACCATATTTGTATAAGAGCTTTACGAGAAGAGTAATCGTATATTAAGAAAACACCCCAGCCCAGTCCAGATTAAGTCCATAAGACTGATATTAGCCCACATGTCTGATACCAATCTATAATGTCTTCTTCAGGCTCACCCAACACACACAATGACTGAATGCAGGAAGAGCACAGGCTAGTGGATGGAAAATCTTGTGGATCCAATGGCATTGTAAATATCTTGGTGCTGGTGTGGGACTCCAAGTGGCTCCTCCAGTTTCAAGGCTCTAGTTGCATCAGCGTACCTCCATCAGGCTTCTCATCAGGACTGACGCGCCAGGGAGAGTGTGTGAATCCTGCTTCCTGTGAGCTACAGTATTTAACTCCTTCATGCCTCCAAACAAGGTCATCAATCTGATGCCTGATTGACAGGCGGACCTCCACCCCTCACTCTTAATAGTCTCAAATTGACAACAGATTATGTAACTACCACGCTATGTAAGATATGCTCATATATTTTAGGGACTCTTGTGACTGAATTTTGTTGCCCCAAATATGTCAACTTAGTTAGACCATGTGTCTTGGGGGCTTAGTTGCTATATAAATATGTAATTTGAAGGTTATGATGTGATCATTCCCTAAATGTGGTAAGTCCAACAGTTCTAAGGAAATTAGAATGGGATACAATACCCTGACTCAGGTCATGGCAAAGAGAGAGAAAGGAATCTGGTTCTATCCCCCAAAAAACATGGAATGGAATGGAGTATGGGTTTTTACACCTATGATTCCTAAGATGTGAGCTTTCTAGAACCAAGAGTAGATTGATGCTAATATACATTGAAATCTTTCAGGGATGCCAGATCCACAGATCTGGAGAGAAAGCAAGTACCTTCTTTTACAATTGAAAAAGAGATAAAGCCTTCTCCTAAAGCCAGCTCTTGGAATTCAGACTTCTAGCCTCTTAAACAGTGAGAGCATAGAGTTTGTTTGCTAGAGACATTCAATTGCATCTCTATTACAGCACAGTGGTTAATTTAGACAAGACTAAAATATAAAGGAGGAAAGGTTATGTCGTTTAAGATTTCCTCATGAATACTTTAACAACAAAAATTACTGCCTCTTTACCACTTGTTCCGCATGAGTGTAATGAAGTGTTCTGGAATGCCCATTTGTGTTAGGCCAGGTTGACTAGAAAAACAAATTAAGTTACTGTGATAAGTAAGCTTGTTGTGCCAACATGGCCAAAGAAGATAGGTGGGTCTGTTGTGACAACATGGCCAATGAACACATGTAAGATCAATTGAAGCCCAGAGTTAGAAATGGCTCGGCGAGCCCCGCCCTTGCTGTCTTGTGTCTGGGGCTGCCAGGCCCGGCCATACCTATATGTGTACAAAGCCACGTAGCCTGAACTCTGTCACGGTCTAGTGCCTGAGATTTGTGGTCTGTTACTTTTGTAACTTTTGCATAGACCTTGAGTTGTGGACAGCTGGCCTCCTTTAGAGGGTGGTTGTAGGAATGGCCATGGCCTTCGAGACTTGACAAGATGATATAGGTAGTGAATAGAGCATTTGTGCTTATCCTGTGACTTGCAGGTGTGCTGACCTTCACTTGTTAACTTTGAAGATAACCATTATGTTTCATGCCTTGGCTTGTTGCCTAGGCTTGGTTACCCTATAATATTGGTGTATTTCTCCCTAATAAATGAGACTTGATCAGAGTAGTCTTGTCTCCATTTCTCGCATCTCCTATTTCCCAAATTCCCGCTCCCCCTTCCTGGACTTGCGAATTATGGACCCGCAGGCCGGGACACTCTTGCTCTTGGATATCTGGACCAGCAGGCTGCCTTGTTCGTCCTGTGCCTCGACCTCCAAACAACACTACCCGTGGGACACCTAATCGTGGACTGTGTTGCTGTGAGTTGAGGTTTCTTCAAGCCCTGCTTCGCCACGCTCCTGGGATATACATCTCTTGAACTGGGACTGTTGGACTCTGTCATCTGGTTGACTGTTGGTGACCTGCTTTGCTGTTTGCTGCTTGTGACCAGATAGCCTGAATTGCTCTACAGAGGACTACTCAGCGGCCCTCAAGACTCCAAGGACTGCCAGTCTTCTAGCTGTCTCACGCAAGTGAGTTGCACCAAGCCATTTGTACTGCTTTATAGATTAGTTAGTTGTTTATTTCTTATCTTATATATCCTTCTACCTATACAAATATATAAAGAGAATGATTCGTGTCCTGGTTTTATTTCTCTAGAGAACCCTGTCTAACACAGTTACACTGATATACGTGTAAGAAAATTTTACAACAAGAAGTAATTGTATATCAAGAAAACATCCCAGCCCAGTCCAACTCGACCATAAGTCTGATACTTGTCCATAAATCTCTCTTCAGACTCACATAGCCACAGCAACAATGCAAAATGATGGAAGACCACAGGGGGTGCAGTGGATCCAAAGGCGGTGGATGTATCACTAGGGCTCCCACAGGTCTCTGAGGTCTCTTCTGACTCTGGCCTGAGCGTCTGGAAGCATCCTGTCACTGTACGGCTGCAACTATTGTTGAATGACCTTCAGAAAATTTTATTTGCATGAGACATTGATGCTGTTTTACAATATGTGTATTCTGGGTGACCTGGAATAAATGTTACTCTGCTTCTGCTGAACAAAGATAAAAAACCAGACACTCAAGGATCAAACAATTTCTAAATAAACAAATGTGCCATGAAACAAAACTCAGAAATAAATACAGAAATACAAAAATAGCTAGCACTCAACTAATTTTCAACTTGCCATTGGGGAGGAAGTTATTCTGCCTTCTACTATTTTCAATAATGTATTTTTCCGGGCACATTTATGGCCAAGGGGATATAAAATGGAAGATAACTCAAAATAAGATATCAATCAAGGAGAAATAAGTACAAAATTTAGAGATCATACCTACATTTCAGAATAAGAAACAAAAAGAGGGTTTTAATTGAAAGATAGATGAAGTGGGGCCACTTTTCTTGTATTAGCCAAAACAAAACAAAATAAACCAGCACCATACTGACTCATATAGACCCAGTTAGAACAGACTGGTTCATCATTTTTTTTCTGGGATCATACCTTTTTACAGAATGATTGGTGTCTGAGATCCTTGAACTCTTGGTTCGGACACTCTCTTAGGCCAGGTTTTCTAGAAAAGTAAAACCAGTGATGCTTATATGTGCATGTATCTAGAAAGAGGTTTAAGGAATGGCTCACACAGTTGTAGAAGACATACGTCCAATCTGGTTCAAGTCTGTGGCCAAAGAGTAAATCAGAGGTTTCTCCTGACCTGTGCAGTTGTAAAGCTGAATGGATGCCAGGTTCACCAACCATGACTCTTGGGATGACTCTTGGGATTGGCAGGCCATATGGCAGGAGGTCCAGGAACCAGATGTATGATCTACATCAGGCAGGAGAGAAACTTTCTCACTCACTTACAAAGGAGAAGACTGTAGCCCTGACGAGGCTTCGTTCAATTGCATCAGGACCAGGACCAAACTGAAAGAGCTGCCTTCCATCACAGCTCCTGCTTGCTCTTGGAATGTACAAAATATGAGTGTAGTAATTGTGAACCTAAGGGCATTTGAAGTCATTGAAAATTAAATGGAATGTATAAAGATCAACATTCTAGGCATTCGTGAGTTGAACTGAAGGGGTATTGGCCATTTTGATACAAATAATTTTGATTTACTATGCTGAGAATAACACACTCAAGAGGAAGGGTATTGTATTCATTGTAAAAACAGATATCTGAAGTACAATGCGGTCTGACATAGAATAATGTTTATTACAGTGAAATCCCAGCAATAAAACTATTATTCAAATGTATGCACCAACAACTAAAGCTAGGGATGAAGAAAGTGAAGAATCCTACTGATGTCTTCAGTCTGAAGTTGCTCAAGTATGCAATCAAAATGCATTCATTGTTGGTAACGGGAATGCAAATGTTGGAAATAAGGAGAAATATATAGCAGTTGAAAAGCATCGTCTTTGAGTTCCCACCCAGCCCTCCACTTGGCTTTTGGGGAGGTCCAAGCAGCAGCAGAAGTAGTGTTCTCAATAAACGTTCTCTTTTAAAACTGTAAAAAAAGAAAGAAAGAAAGAAAGAAAAGTATGATCTTTGTATGAGAGATAGAAATGTATTAAAGAGGGCTGAACCCCGGTGGCGTAGTGGTTGTGTGTGGGACTGCGGCCCACTGGGTTGGCAGTTCAAATCCAGCAGCAGCTCTCCAGGAGCAAGGCTGGCTCTCCTACTCCCACCAGGGGGCAGTGATGACCACAAAAAAGAGAAATGTAATAAAGAAATGAAGCTGTAAATTGAATGATAGAATTTTACAAGACCAATATCTTATTCATAAAATGCCTTTGTTCCACAACACAAAAGATGAAAATGCACATGGATTTCTCCTGATGAAATATACAGAAATCAATTTGGCAACATCTGTGGGGGGAAAGATGGAGAAGCTCAAACTCAGCAGCGGAAACCAGACAACTGTGGAACACAGTATGAAGAAATTTCATCTGAAGAAATACTATGAAAAAACTAGAAAGAAATTCTTCTGGGCAGAGCATTCACAGTACACATTTTACCTGCTGGGTAAGCATAAACCAACTTACTCTGATTTAGTACCTCCTGTGGTGTCGCCTGGGAAGGTTCTTTCTGGTCACAGTTAATTTTTTTTGTAAAAGTAGTTTCACTGGAAACTTATTCACACTTACTCACCCAAACTCTCTCTGTGTGACTTCTTTCTGTTTCTGTGAATGAAGAGGGACATTAAAGGACAGCAAATTGATGAAGTAAAAAAGGTGAAGAAAGGAAACAAGGGAGGTACTGTCAGCCATCCAAAAGGTGGGTTTGAAAAATTAAGAATGGAATTGCAGACTTGACAAAAGTAGTCAGTGTGATAGAGCATACTTTGAAGGTGATAAGGTTGCTTTGAAAAAAATTAAATACATAGCTTTGGGAAAAATGCATTTTGGGGTGGTACCCCTTCATGTATAACTTCAGGTTGAAGATTGAGAAAGTAAAAACAAGTCCACAGAAGTCAAAATATGGCCTTGAGTCTATTCCACCTGAATTTTGAGACCATCTCAAGAAGCACTGAACACTACCAACAGGAGATCTTATGAGTTGTGGGGTGACGTCAATAACCTCATACATGAAGAAGGAAAAAGATCATGGGGGAAAAGATCAACGCGGATGTCAGGAGAGACTCTGAAAACTTGCTTTTAAACATAGAATAGCTATGACAATTGGAAGAAATAATGAAGTCAAAGAGCTGAACAGAAATTTTCCCAGGGCTGATAGAGACATCTTTAAAATGTTGAAAAGCAAGGACGTTACTTTGAAGACTAAGCTGTGGTCAACCCAAGTTATATGCTCAATAGCCATTTATTTACACATGCAATATTTGGATGTTGAATGAAGAAGATCAAAGAAAAAGAGATGCCTTTAAATTATGGTTCTGGAGAAGAATATTGAAAATACCATGGACTGCCAAAAGAAAAAACCAAGTTGTCTTAGAAGAAGTACAGTCACAATGCTTCTTAGAGACGAGGATGGTGAGACTTTATCTCAAGCACTTTGGATATGTCGTCAGGAGAGATGAGACCCTGGAGAAGGACATCATAAAGTGCAGTGCCTGTGAAAAAGAAGAAAGTTCTTCACAAAATAGATAAGCATAGTGACTGCAGCAATAGATTCAAACGTGAAGTTATGGGGTGCTCCCTAGGGTTGTTAAGATTTGCAACCAATTCCAAGTACCTGAAAAGGACAGCAACCTGCTCATACACTTGATTAGGCTACATTAGAACCAGCCATAGAGTTGATTAGATTTTGTTGGATCACATCATGGTGGATTACTGACCAACTACTGCAAAACTTGACCAAACCAGGTTGACACAAAACCTATCACAGAATCCAAAACTTGACCCACTATGCCACTAGGGTATGGATGCACTAGAACAATTCTGAATTAAACACAGTTATGGATTGATCTTATATGTAGCCTGAGGTCTCCCTGTATAGAACTGGGAAATCATCAACTGCCAATCCAATTGTTTTGCAAAGAAAAAACAAATTCAAACAGATAGGTAACAGAACTGGGCTCAAATTGTTGGCTGTCAGTATTTTCACTTCTCCATGTTACCCATGGTCTAGAACCTGCTTTCAGAAGACTGGTGAGTGGAGAGAAGGGTAAGAAAGGACAGAGAACTGATTTTCAACAACTTTTCCTATTGGAGGTAAATTAATGCTTCCCCTTCTGCATCTAAAAACCCAAACTGAAGGAGCCATCTTTGAATTCTTGTCTTTGATCTAAAAAGCACTGACAAGTAGTCTCATCTCTTCCAAGTCCTTAAAATTAGATTGGTTGTGGAACTGGTCATGTTTGGCAAGTCCTTTAAGCACTGAACTTCTCTTCATCTATGTGCAGGTTGCAAGAGACCAACGTTCTGGTGTTCTGATTCTTCAAAATTTTATCCCTAGCTTATGATGTGCATACTTGGATGTCTTTGCAAAGTTAACAAACTATAAGCACACACTTTTCTGTTATTCTCTGCTTTCAGTTAGATGTACATACGTCTATAATATCCCTCATCCCATGTGCTATTCTAGGATACACTCCATACAGAATTATACTTTTCTGAAGATAATGTTTCCTTCTATCTAATCTTTCTGTTTTGAGCAACCCATATAAAATAACTTACATAAATTATCTTTCCACAATGTCAGATTTATTTGTCCAATAGGGAAACAAATCTATAAATGAATTCTCAAAGTCTTATGGTACTGTAAGTTAGTCAGAAGGAAGAAAGGCAGAAACAGGGCAATCTTGTTATGAATGATTTAAACTAACAGCACACAAAGCAAAAGTAGGTGGTTTTGTGTTTTCTGGACTGATAGAAGAAACAGGCAAACGTCTTCCTTCTACAACCCTTGACACTGATGTGCTGGGTTGCACATCTGTAACAGGATAGAACTGATCCCAGGAGATGCTTGAGCACATGGAGACAGTGCTGTATACTTTTAAAGACATTGCGCTGTGTGTGATGCATTCTTTTTAATTACATTAATTTGAAATCTAGTTAACATTTTAATTTTATTTGCCACCTGAACTAATAATAATAGTTAATTATGCCTCTTGTTGATGAAACTTCACATTCTTTGAACCTCATGTTTCTGCGTCGACAGTATTTGAGGTTTTTAAAAGGAGCACTACAGGCTCATCACAAAAGAGAGCAAGTCATGGCCAATGAGAATGAGCTCACTTCCTTCAGCAAGAATTGTTTTGTAGGCTCCATGGAGTCGATTCCAACGTATGGAAACTTCATGTCGCTGAGTAAAGCTGTGCCATAAGGTTTCAGGGGCTACAGTTTGCATGGGACTTGATCAACAGATCTTTCTCCCATGAAGCTGAGCTCTTAGCTATTGTACCACCGAGGTTGCTTAAAGAAAGAAACTCCTTTCTATTTGTTTAGAGATATTAATTTCAAGGATATTTTTTCTTTTCATAAAATTTCTCCATTTCTTTCGCCCACTCAAAGATGGAGCCAGTCAATTTTTATTGGTGCCACATAAGTGTATGCTAGAGCCATAAAAAAAAAAGTCACCTGTATGCAAAACTTTGTGGGCTGTGTTTCAGAAGCAGAAGCCTGTGGGAAAACATAAAAGTGGAGGAGACCACTGGAGGAAAAGAGGTCCAGATGGAGGCAGAGGGTTCAGAAGCATCAGTGGCTTCCCTTCAGAGAATTATTTTGCTTTGTTTTTAACCAAGATAATCACTCAAACAAATTTAGTTTAATAAACTAATTCTAAACAAACTTTTAGAGCAAACTAATTTAAGAAAATCTGAAGACTAGTAGGGCCACCGTTGTTGTTTTTTAAAATAATTTTTGTGATACCAAAATTATGTACCACCAAAATCTAGTTTGTTTCTTTTACAGCATTTCTTAATTTCTAAAGCATTAAAATCTCACGTAGACCTAATACATCTTTTGGGACATTTTGCATTACTTTATTCATGCTTGCCATATCACAGATTCAAAATTTTGGTTTTCTTTTACAAATTTATCCTCCTCCAATTTATAGTAATGATTGCTTCATGTGTTTCAATCATCAATGCCTGAGCATAGTCAGTTAGCAGTTCTTAAAACAGAGTAAGACTACCTGCCCCAGAGAATTTCCAAACTGTCACCTCCATGGGAGCAGACCACCTCATCTATCACCCATGGCACGGTTGGTGGTTATGAAATGTTGGCTTTTCAGTTAACAAGACAACCATTTAACTATTGTTCCACAAGCTTTCCTTACCCAATTCAATAGGAAGTGCCCCACAAATATCTGTGGAAGAATCACTGCTCCCCCAAATCTCTGAGTTCCAGCCTTAAGTTTCTTCTTATGTCCCAAGACCAGCAATGCCACAAGCGGTTAACTACTCAACTACTAACATAAAGATTTGTGATTCAAGCAGGGCGAATCATGATGGGAACATGAGAGAGCAGCCTGGGAAGCAAAGTCACAAAGTTGCCGAGGAATCCTGAAAATAGATTTCTGACTTGAGGGGTGGGGTGAGCAGTACTTGGCACTTCATGAGACCTGGTTGAAAGACACTTATAAAAGTCAGCAGATTGACCTGGAACTATTTATAGGCTTTTCTTTTCTTTTTAAAAAATATGTCTATCTATATAAGATAGACAGGCTAAACAATCCTGAGAAGCAAGGGGACAGATGGTTCAGGCAGGAGGGCTGGGGCACAGGAGAGAAGGAGACAGGGGAAAGAGGGGAAATGATTGGGGTGGGGGGTGGTTAACAAACTCTCAGACAAGGGAACAACAAGGAATCTAAAATTAACAAAGAGGAGGGTGTAGAATGCTAGTGGAGTTTGATCAATTGTAATGTAGCTTAGAGGAATTACTGAGGACTGAATGAAGGGTGAACATTATAGTGGGGCAGGAGGAAAGTAAAAGCAAACAGAGGAAAGAACTAGGAGACAAAATTCATATAGAGATATAAAAATAGGCATGTACACATATAAATATATTAATATATAAGGATAAGGGGTATTGAACTATGTCCATACATTTACATATTAAACTATTAAGGTAGCAGATGCACTTTGGGCCTCTACTCAATTCTTCCCTCAACCTAAGAACACTTTGTTCTAATAACTGGGCACTCCATGATACTCACTTTCCAGACATGATCCCCGAAGATATAATGGGTGCATAAGCAAATGTGGTGAAGAAAGCTTATGGTGTTTGATGATTAAAAGCTATCGTACCTGGGGTATTTAAATACTTGAAGCTATGTAAGTGACTATCTAGCAGGGAAGCAACAAAACCCATATGGGAGAAACACCCCAGCCTATGTGATCATGAGGTGTCAATGAGATGAGAAACAGAAGATCCATAATAAACAGTCACATTGATGTGAAGGAGAGTGGTCAGGGTAGAGCCCCAAAGCCCATCTGTTAACAATTAGATATCCCCTCACAGAAAGGTCACATGGAAGGAATGATTCAGTCAGGTTGCAGTACAGCACCAATGAGACACACAACAGTCCTCTGGTTCTTTAATGCTTCCCCTTTCCGCCACCTCCCACTATCACAGCCCCAGTTTTACCTCACAAATGCTGCTAGATCAGAGTATGTGCAATGGTATAGGTAAGAGCTTTCAACACATGGAAACCAGAACAGATAACAACACTCCCACTCCTAAAACAGTAGTGGGGATAGCAATACTACGAGGTTAGGGGGAGGGTGGAGGCCAGGGGCAGAAAGGAAGAACCGATAGCAATGATAGATGTATAATACCATCCCCCACACACACTGAGGGTACAAATTACAGTAATGTGAATGAATGGATAGAGCAGATGATGTAAGATATGGAATAATAATGATATATAATTTATAAAGTGTTCATGAGAGTGGGAGGGCTGAAATAGGAGCTGATAATAAGGGTTCAAGTAGAATGCTAATGTTTTGCAAATGATGATGGCAACATATTTGTAAATTTGCTTGATATAATTGCTTTATGGATTGTTATAATATCTGTAAGAGCCCACAATAAAGTTATTACATTTTTTTAAATTCAAATCAATCCAGAGGTGCCTTGGGAAAAATGACTATCGATCAGCTGCTGAAAAGTCACTGCCACGAAAATCCTATGGCATGGAGTTCTACTTTGTACACATACGTCACCATGAGCTGGACTCCATGACAACCTCTTCAACCTGGGTTTTGTTTTTGTTCCAACACTTGACAATATTTCCAAAAGCTCCTAGCAGTTGCTATTAGATGATAATGCATAGGATCATGATCCCAGCACTAGAAGAGCATATTATTCAAGATAACCCTGAAATACTTCTAGAATATCATCCAAGGAAGACAGTACTAAATATATCAGCAAAAACGTGAAACCCTTTGACAATATGTTTCATGCTGATATTCTTACTTAGATCCTTTCATCATTCAATTCTTTCTACAGGCACAGAAGAGGGGCATTCTGAAAAGACAAATAGCTCGAGTAAATGTACTAACTGGAATCATGTCTATCATATTCCAGTTCCAGTTAAATGAACTTGAGGTAAAGAAAAAAAGGATGACTTCTATAGGTCAATGTAGAGCCTTGTGGGCCAATTCAATGTCCCAAACCAAACACTTACATTCTCTGTTCCCTGAAACTCTGACCTGGGAGTCAATCTTCAGTCTGCTGGACCCTGACTCTGTTCCTCCAGCTTTGAAAATAGATATTAAAAGGAAAATATTCAATTAAAATCAAACCACTTAGATTGTGATGTAACGTTGTAGGGATTGCAATGAATGACGTGAAGCAAAATGTGTACTAATTGTTGATTAGGAAATAGCATCTGTACACTTTCACCCAATTTACAATAAAAAGTAAATAAAAAATTAAGCTACTTAGAAGGTCCTAGATGAAGGGGGGTTGTGAGGGTGGAGGATATGTAACATAGCTCAAAATTATAAATTAGACTAAGTTACTGGTTCAATAGTGACTGGTGGAGCCTCTGAGATGATGAGCCGTACTAACCATCCAAATCTGGAAATGAACACAACCCTGTGGCTGTTTCCAGCCGAGCAATAAGCCAAGAAGGGAATACTGTCACTAGGGAGATACATGAGGGCGTGTCCCCCCAAGTATGGATTCCCTCCACAAAAGCTATGGATTTAATTTTTTTATATAAAACATCCTTGTCACCCTCAAAGTACTCCTCATTACACTTAATACATTTGCCAAATCTGCATTTCCCTTCTTGGAAACATTTTTCAAACTCATCTATTTGATGGCTGACAGCATTCCCTTTTTTTTTTTCTTCACCTCTTGTACATTGTCAAATTGCTCTCCTCTTCATTTGAGGAAAGAAAAAGAAGTCACAGGTGAGTAAGGTACGTGGGGCAAGAAAAGCATGGTTTATTGGTGGTTTTCTGCCATAAACTGGCACCCTCAGCTGGCTGCATGAACAAGTACATTGTTGTGGTGGCAAAACCAGACTCTTGTCTGTTACAAATCTGGTCTTTTTTGTCATGCATTCTTATACTGTTTTCAGAATTTCTAAATAGAAAGCTTGATGAACAGTCTGACCTGGTTAAACAAACTCCAAATGCACTATGGGCTGACATTTTCTTTCTTTCTTTTTTTTTTTGAGAGGGAGGGGTCATCACTGCTCTCCGGTGGTGGGAGGAGGAGGTCCAGCCCCACTGCTGGAATTGAACCTCCGTCCCAGTGGGCCGCAGTCCCGCGCACAACCACAACGCCACCGGGGCTCAGCCCGACATTTTCTTTCTTTAAAAAAAAATCATTTTATTGGGGATTCATACAACTCTTATAACAATCCATACATTCACATACATCCATTGTATGCCAAGCACTTTTGTACATTTGTTGCCATCATAATTCTCAAAACATTTGCTTTCTACTTAAGCCCTTGGTATCAGCTCCTCATTTTTTCCATGAGTTGACATTTTCATCCATTCAGGAAGTTGTCTTCAATCAACATTTCACCTTTTTTTGAAAAGAAAAAAACACTTGTACACTTGAATTTTTCCCATAGCGCTGTCCTTGTAAATATGTCTAACATTAGAACAGTTTCTGCATTTAACTAGAGCAGGAAGCAAAATTTCACAGCTGCATGCTGCGACATCACTCATCACAAAAAAAAAAACGAGGTTTCAATGAAACTGCTTTCACGAAAAAAATTCACTGCGACTAGAATGAACTTCCCCAGGTGATGTCACTGGGTGGTGGTGGGAAATGCGTACCACTAAAGATCTACTTGTTTTTTTTTTTGTTTTTTGGGGGGAGATTGGTTATCCCCTCATACATACCTTCGAATAATCAACCATTTGAGATAAAAGGGCAGTTTAACCCAAGGACAAGTTTAGAAGGTTAGAAAAGATATAGTAATGGAAATCAGAACCACACAGAAGACATGAGATAAATGATGTTACATAGATATTAAAATCAATGACATGAAACAAAATGTATATGTGGTTGAATGGAAAACTGATTTGCTCTACAAACTTAAATTTGTTTTACAAGAAAAAGAATAACCTATTAAAAACAAGCATTATCTATTAATATTACAGTTTCAACATACAAATGCTTTAGAAATTGATAAGCAACTAAATCCTTTCAAGTACAGGAATTACTTGCTAACACATGCTAGTTTAATTTGGAATAAAAATGTCCACAATCTAAAAATCATTAACCTTCAGAATAAAGAAAACAAAGGAATAAAGAGAATGTCATTGAACCCTATGTGCTTGGAACTGTTAGAGATCTTCCTTTCAATTTGAGGGAATATTTGGGTCACTAAAATCTTCATTTACCAACAGAGAACAGTTTTCCAAAGTGATTCACTTGCCACAAAGATAAACTGGTCGCTATGCCATGGTTATAGAAATGCTTTCTCTGACTCAGAATTAGATAAAGTGGATTTCACAAAAAGATGAGAACTTCATCATCATCTAGTTCAATATTTTTATTTTACAGAAGAGAAGACAGAATCCAGGGGATGTCGTCCACCCCTGGCAGAAGACAGAGGGACACCTTACTATCCCAGCTAAGTGAAGATGAGAGAAGGAGTTCTAGAGTCCCTTACACTCATACAGAAGGCCACATGCCCAAGGAGGTGTCATCAAGCCAGCACCTGATTGACAGGTTTTGCTCCATTTCTAGCCAGGGGTGTCTAGTTGATATAGACATGTCTAGTTGACATAAAAATCATCCATCTACCATACCTCTCATATTATCTTGATCAATCATTTTGCATTTATGATTATAGGAAAATTATCCACATGAAATATACAGAAATCAAAATGACTGTATCTGTGGGAAAAGACGATGGAGAAGCTCAACATCAGTAGTTAAATGGGTCAAGGGTCAATTTTGGAGGTGTCAATTATGCATCTGTAAGTTTAGATTGAAGTAGAAGACAAAGTAAAAGTAGTAGAACCAAAATATTATCTTGGGTGTTTCTCGTCTTAACTTTGAGAACACCTCAAGATCAGATTTGACATATTGAGTACTAGTGACTGAAGATCTGATGAGAAGTTGGATGACAGAAGAAACAAAAATAAGACACCATACTAGATAAAGAAAGGTCAAAAGATAGTTAGAAGATAGGAAAGAAAAAAATTAGAGTGGATATCAAGAATCCCTGAAACTTGCTCATAATCAATAGAGTCACTAAGACAAATTGAAGAAGCGATGAAACAACTAGCTGAACAGAACTTTTCAAAGAGCATCTGGTGAAGAAAGGGATTTTAATGAAATGTACAAAGACTCGGAGTTAGAAGACCAAAATGGAAGAAAACATCAGCATATCTTAAACAGAAAAAACTCAGGAAAAAATTCAAGCCTCAAGCTGTAATCCTAAAAGATTCTATGGGCAAAATATTGAATGATGCAAGAAGTATCAAACGAAGTTAGAAATAATACACAGAGATTCTGTACCAAAAAGAACTGGTCAATATTCAACCATTTTAAGAGTCAGCATACGATCAAGAACCAATGGTATGGAAGGAAAAAATCCAAGCTACGGTGAAGGCGTTAGGCAAAAACAAGGCCAGAGGTCAGCCTGGATTCAGAAGAGGACGTGAAATATGGGATATCATTGATGTCTGATGCATCTTGGCTGAAAGCAGAGAATGCCAGAAAGATGTATGTGTTTTATTGACTATGAAAGGAATTTGACTGTGTGGATCATAACAAACTATGGATAACCTTGAGAAGAATAGGTATTCCAGAACACTTCATTGTGATCATGTGGAAGCTGTATATGAATCAGGAGGCAGTCACTCCAACATAACAACAGAATACAACATGGTTTTCAATCAGCAAAGGTGTGCATCGAGATGGTATCCACTCACTGTATCCACTCACTGTTTAATATGTAGGCTGAACAAAGAATCAGAGAAACTGGATTATATTAAGAAAAATGTGGCATCAGGATTAGAGGAAGGCTTATTTAAAAAAATCATTTTATTGGGCTCTCATACAACTCTTATCATAGTCCATCCATCCATTCAGTGTGTCAAGCACATCTGTACATTTGTTGCCATCATCATTCTCAAAACATTTTCTTTTTACTTGAGCCCTTGGCTTGGTACTAGCTTCTCATTTTTCTCATTCCATTTTCCCCTACCTCCCTCCAAAATCATTAAATTTATGTTATTTTTTCATGTCTTACACTGTCAGATGTCTTCTTTCACCCACTTTTCTGTTGTCTGTCTCCCCAGGAAGGAGGTTATATATAGTTCATTGTCATCAGTTTCCCCTTTCTCCCCCACCTTCCCCCTTACTGGAGGAAGGCTTATTAACAACTGCAATATACATGTGGACAACTTGTTTGCTGAAAGTGAGGAGGATTGGGAGAAGTTGCTGATGAAGATCAAGAATTGTAGCCTTCAGTATGTAATTCTTCAGTATGGATTACAACTCAATGCAAATATCAACGTCCTCACAACTTTACCAATCGATACCATCATGGTAAATGGAGAAAAGTTTGAATTTGTCAAGGATTCTGTCTTACTTAGACCCAAAATCAATACTCACTAAGGCATCAGTGAAGGGATCAAACAATGTGCTACCTTAGGTAAATTTGTGGCATAAGATCTTTTAAAGGATGTTACTTCAAGGAGTAAGGTGTGCCTGACCCAAGCCATGGTATTTTTAATTGTCTCTTATACATGTGAAAGTTGGGCATTGAATAAGGGATATCAAAGAAAGCTCGATTTGAAATATGATGCTGACAACGAATGTTGATAGTATCATGAACTGCCAAAAGAACAAACAAACCTGCCTTGGAGGCTGTATAGCCAAAACGTTTCTTAGAAATGACAAATGGAAGAAAAGAAAGAAAGAAATTAAGATGGTGAGACTTTTGTCTTATGTTTTTTGAATATGTTATCAGGAGAGACCAGTCCCTGGAAAACAACATCATGCTTGGTAGAGAGGCAGTGAAAGATAGGAAAACCTTTGATAAACTGAATTGACACTGTGGCTGCAACAAAGAGCTTGAACAAAAGACTTGTGAGGATTTGGAGGACTGGGCAGTGTTTCCTTCCAGTCTCCATATGGTTGCTATGAGTCGGAACCAACTCCAAGGCACTGCCGAGCAACCTAACAACAACATCAGTATTTCATGATCTACTTCAAAAATTTAGGATATAATCAGCACTCCATTGTAGGATATGATTAACAATGACACCTTCATATCATTAAATATACAGGCTGGGGGAAGGCTCTAATGGAGTTCACAGAACATTCAACCTCATGGTGTGTGCAAATTGCCCAAAGCATGATAGAAAAAGCATTTCAAAGGGGTAGGATGATGTAATCTCAAAACCAGGTATGGAAAAGAAAAAGTCATTTATAAGGTATAAGAGAGCATTATTTAGGACAGGTACAGAAGGAAGCAGAAGGATTTAAATTTGGAAAGATAGGTTAGAATGTTTTGCATCGTGATACAGGAAAAAGGTGTCTAGGTACAGTGGAAACAAGTGAACTATTATTACAGTAATTTTCTGCTTAATTGTGTATGTGGAAATCAAATCCTTAAAGACACTATTTAATTGTGCAGTGGATTCAACAACAGTAACAATAAAAAATAATTTCCTAAAGAAAAATTACTTCAATACGTGCACGCAAAGTTTAATTACTGTGATAGTAAAAGCTCACCAAAGTAATACTGATTACCAACCTTGACTGTCATTCAGTGTGTATCTCACTCACTCACTGCCACAAAATTATTTCAGACCCTAGAGGACAGAGTAGAAGTGCCCCTGTGGGTTCTGTAACTGTTCATCTTCATTGGAACAGCAACTTCAACTCTCTCTCCGAGTGGCTGGTGATTTCAAATGACTGATCTTGAGGTCAGTAGCCTAACATATAACTGGCTCTGTCACAGGGCTCCTACATGAGGTCATGGTGAATTGTGAAGGACTCATTGGCGGTGTGATTTTTATGTGTCTCACATTCATCTAAGTACATGTCTTACATTAACTATCTTAATTTTGTGTGATCTAAGGAATGCCTGATTCAAACCATGCTACTGTCAATTGTCTCATATGCATGTGAAAACTGGAAAATGAATTGAGGAATGCCAAAAAAGAATTAATGCCATTGAGTTATGATGTTGGCAACAAGTATTGAAGAAATGAACAAACCTGTGCTCATTTGCTAAAAGAATGCTCCTTAGAACTGAGGATGGCTAAACGTTGTCTGGTTTACTTTGGATATGGTTTCAGGAGAGAGCAGGTGCTCCTGGAGAAAGCTGTCCTGCTTGGTATAATGGATCGTTGGTGAAAAAGAGCCAAGACCCTCAATGACATGAATTGGTACAGTGCTGCAATAAATGGGCTCAAATGTTGGCAAGTTACAAGGAGGGTATAGGACCAGGTGCTTTTATTGTTCACAAAGTGGCACCTAACAACAAAATCTCATGAATTCTTATACTTCTTAAAAACTATTTGTTTAGGGGAGCATATTGTTTATATCTCCACAGGGAAAGAGACACCAAACTTAAACCCTGTGCTCTAGAATGGGAACGCAGCATGACGGCACGGAGTGGGGAACCAGTAGAGGGGCCTGAGCGCCCATCCCCAATCCCAACTATGGGAGCAGCCACCTCTCCCCCAGCGGAGTTTGCTTTGGAGGTCAGCACTGAAACTGCAGCTTGGGGAGTGAGATATGCCTGATCAGAGCACATGAGTGCGCTGCACTTAGGGTTAGGGTTAGGGTTAGGGGGGAGGAAGAGAGAATGGAGTGCATACTGGCCGACCGAGCCTTCAGGACGATATTCCCACTCAGAAGAGCCGATGCACAGAGAGTATCATATGGCTGGCCTCCCTGTGAAATACAGCTTCCCTTGAGGAACCAAGGCTCTTCAGGGTCAACAATAGAGAAACAGGGTCAGGATTATACTCTGTCTGACCCAACAACACCATGGCAAAACACTAAGGGTATGCAACAGAGCATGGAGTTCTTGAGGGAATGCCAAGGATATACTTTGGGGCCAGGGTGTGGAACCCCATCTGACAAGTTATTATATTGTTACTATTTTTTATATATACATACTTATGGCATTGGTTTTTTTTGTTATTATTTTCTTTGGTTGCTTCATCTTAGGATGCCTTTTTATTTGTACATATTGTTCTCTCTGTAGGTCTATTTAGAAAAGATATGCTAAATGAACAGTCTGGAGGTGAAAAAGATGGAAATGATGGTTCTAGAGGGGATATAGATGGGGAAGAGGGGTAAAGGTGGTAGTGTTAACCAGCTGAGGAATAAGGAATCACAAGTGATTCAAAATCAGTGATAAGGTGGGTGTGAAAGGTCCGATAGGGATTGATCAAGAGTAATGTAATAGAGAGAAAATACTGAAACCCAAATGGAGGCAGAGCATGATAGTGAAAAATGAGGAAAGTAAAAGGAAATAGAAGAAACAACTGGGGGGTTAAGGGCATTTATAGAGCTCTAAATGCAGGCATGTACATCGGTGAATATATTTATATATGAGAATTGGGAAAAAATCAATATGCCTATACTTAGAGGGTTAGTATTAGGATGGCAGATGAGCATTGGACCTCCGCTCAAATACTTCCTCAGTGCAAGAACATTATGTTCTATTAAATTGGCATCCTGTGATGCTCACCTTCCCGACATGATCACTGAAGACAAATGTGTGCATAAGCAAAGGTGGTAAAGAAAGCTGATGGTGCCCGGCTAACAAAAGATAGTGTCTCGGGTATTAAAGGCTTGAAAATAAACAAGCGGCCATCTAGCTCAGAAACAACAAAGCCCACGTGGGAGAAACACACCAGCCTGTGTGACCATGAGGTGTTGAAGGCATCAAAGACCTAAACCCAGTATCAGGCATCAAAGGACTAAAATTTTTATCATTATAAATGAGGGGGAGTACAGATTGGGTGAAGCAACATCCCCTTACATAAGGGTAGCAGGGTGGGGACAAGCCAGTCAAGGTGCATGTAGTAACAATGAAATGTGCAACTTTCCTCTAGTTTTCAAATGCTTCCTCACACCATTATGATCTCAATTCTACCTGTCAATCCAGCTAGACCAGGAGATGTACATTGGAGCCAGAAACATGGGGAATTTAGGATACATGATCCCTTCAAGACTGGTGGTGAGAGTGGTGACACCGGGAAGGCAGAGGGATGGTGGAGTGGAAAGGGGGGAACTGATTTCAGGGATCTACATATCTCCTCCTCTCTGGGGTATGGACAATGGGGAAGTAAGTGAAGGGACACATCCGAACAGTGTATGATTTGAAAAAGTAATAATTTGTAAATTAAGGCTCCATGAGGGGTGGGAGTGAGGGAAACATGGGGAGCCGGTACTGAGGGTCTAAGTGGAGGGAGGATATCTTGAGAGTGATGATGGCAACAAGTGTGCAAATGTGGTATGCACAAAACTGATGTATGTATTGATAGTGATGAGAGTTGTATGTGCCCCCAATAAAATGATTTACTTTTAAAAAAGGGAGGGGGAAGAGGAGCTTATACCAAGGGCTCAAGTAGAAAATATCTGGAAATGAAGATGGCAATATGTGTACAAATGTGCTTGATACAAATTATGTATGGAATGTTATGAGCCTTGTCCTTCTAGTTCTCTGGTTTCTTGTTCTCTAATGGTCAAACCACTGTGTGGCTGCCTCAGCTTGTAAGGCTCACTTCCTGTGAAACATGCCTGAGGAGAAACCATATGGACTTACCCTGATGCAGCCCTGGGTGCTGGAGAAACGGTGTGGAGACTCCTGCCAGTGCTGAGATGCTTACACTGCCACTGGATTCAAAGACTTTTCTGCCCACTGGCCTGTGAGCCTCCTACATTCAGCATCAGTGTGTGTGTGTGTGTGTGTGTGTGTGTGTGTGTGTGTGTGTGTGTGTGTCGTTCCCCAGACGACGTTGTAAATCGGTGTCAGACATATGGGCTAAGTTGGACTTATGGGCTTGGACTGGCCTGGGTTGGGATGCTTTCTGAATGTATTAAAACTCTCTTATACATATATTATGAGTTTCTGTGGATCTTTCTAGTTTTCCCATACTAACACAGGATACCATATTTCATTCTAAAAGGGGCAGTTCTACTGTCTCACAGGGCCACTATGATGAGCTAGAACTGACTTCATGGCAGTGAGAAGTTCTAACTTATTAACAGAGTAAAAGCTAATAAGTTTTTGAAATTCTCACTAAAGAAAGACAGTTATGAACCAACATTTAAAATATATGTAAAGTTAGTGATTGGACACCGAAAAAAGAATTTTGGGTAAACTTTTGGAAAGCAACAGTATAACCAAATTGTACAAGCACGTTTTAGCAAGCCCCATCCTTTCACTCAGAATGCCACATTTTGGAATCCATCCTAAACAAATATTTAAGAATTTGACCAAGGCATTTTACTGATTTTCAGATTTCATATATTTAGAATGCACTAACAATTTAACAGTTTTCAGCTAGTGGGGGTGGGGGAGGAAGGGGCGTATTTTTTTTAAAATCAGTACAGTTACATATCACCCTTTTATTTATAACAACCATAGCATGTTCCTTTAGATCATGCTTGAGCACAGTGTCTGTTTCTTATTATCTTTATTTGTGATGGAGACCTCGTTAGGGCTTTAGGATGGTCAAAATACTTTGGGGAGCAATAATGAATATAAAAATCTGTCAAGCATTCCCTGCTGGGACACAACCATAGTTTCCACATCTTGCTTGCACTGAATTACATAGAATTTGGATTAGTTAGTAGACATTTGATGCCTCAGTGAGAGTGTCACAATCTAATAGGCACAAAATATCTACAATTTAGGGTGAGAAATTTGTCTATTTTTAACAGCTCTAATTTACATAGTCTAGCCTGACAAAAACCATTTTGAAATAACATTTTATTCTAAATGCTGCAACACAAGATAATCTATTTTAAGGAACATATAAATTAAATTATTTTCCACAGGGGGAGGAGATGTTTTTATTTGGAAAACAGCACATTTGTCAGGCTCTTTACATACACTCGGAGTGCATACGCTCGGAATTAGACACGGAGCATCCCTGGGAAGGGCCCCAGGGTCGTCCCCCCCCCGCTGTGTCCCACAAGCAAGGCATGCTCCTGTGCTGCTGGCTGGGCCCTGGCTTGAGCGCTTCTTGGCTGTTCTTGCTGCTCCTGCACTCAAGACATGCCGCACTGCTCCTCATGGGAGGGGTGTTGGTGACAAGACACTTGAACTCTGGATTACCCTTTTATAGGCGATTGTGGAGGGTGAATCTGGGGTGTCGGTCAAAAAAGACAGTCCTTTGTCAGAACTCTTGTTTGTGGGGTGGTGACGATCACCACGTTGTCAATGTTGGCCGCCAAGAGGTACTGAGCCTAGGGTTAGGGTTAGGATTCGGGTTAGAAAAAAAAGAGTAAAAAAAAAAAAAAAGAGGTACTGAACCATGGAGAGTTGCCTGTGGGAGGTGCCGGGCGGTGTGTCCACAATGAGGTAGTCCACGTCACTCCCACCCACATCCTGGAGGCACTGCTTGATCAAGCCCGAGTCCAGGGCGGCACCGACTCCAGAGGCGCATAGGCGCCAACTAGGGTATCCCTGACAAAAGGCCCTTCGGCCCCCTTGGGTGCAGCCAGTCCCAGGACACTCTCCTCCATCTTGTTGCTTTTGACATCAACCACCATATAAATTAAATTTTAACCTGTCATGGGGAAACCGTAAGCCAAATGATGATTGTTACTTGACAAAAAAACCCCCCCCTGGTTTTCAAGAGGATATACTGAAACCCAAATGAAGGCTGAGCATGATCGTGGGACAAGAGGAAAGTCAAAGGAAATAGTGGAAATAACTAGGAGGTACAGGGCATTTATAGAGGTCTAAATATAGGCATGTACATATGTAAATATATTTATATATGATAATGGGAATATATCTGTGTATATATTATAGGTCTAGTAATAGGTAGCAGATGGACATTGGGTCTTTTCATTCAAGTACTCCCTCAATGCAAGAACACAGTTCTATTAAATAGAACAAAGTTCTATTAAACTGGCATTCTATGATACCTTCAGTGATACACTATCACTGAAGAATGGGTGCATAAACAAATGAGGTAAAGAAAGCTAATGATGCCAGCTATCAAAAGATATAGCGTCTGGAGTCTTGAAGATAAACAAGCCAGCCATCTAGCTGAGAAGCAACCAAGCCCACATGGAAGAAGCATGGCAGCCTGTGTGATCACAAGATGTCAAAGGTATAAGGCAACAAGGAAGAAAAAAATCATATCACTGTGTGCTCATCTTTCCAATATGAGCTGAAGACAAATGGGTGCATAAGCAAATGTGGTGAAGAAAGCTAATGGTGCCTGGCTATCAAAAGATATAGTTAGTGTCTAGAGTCTTAAAGGCTTACAAGTAAACAAACGGCCATCTAGCTCAGGAGAAACAAAGCCTACATGGAAGAAGCACACCAGCCTGTGTGATCATGAGGTGTCAAAGGGATTGAGTATCAGGCATCAAGGAACAAAAAAATTATTATCTTTGTGAATGACAGGGAGTGCAGATTAGAGACCCAAAGCCCATCTGTGGGAAATGGGACATACCCTTACAGAAGGATCGTGGGGAGGAGACGAACCAGATCAGGGTGCAGTGTAGCAACTATAAAACATACAACTTTCCTCTGGTTCTTTTGAGCATTTTATTTTTTTTTTTTGGGGGGGGGGGCGGGGGGACCTTACTGCCCTCTGGTGGTGGAAGTAGGAGGCCCAGCCTTGCTGCTGGATTTCAACCTCCAACCCAGTGGGCTCTAGTCCCATGCACAACCACTTCGCCACCGGGGCTCATGCCTCCTCTAGTTCTTAAATGCTTCCTCTCCCCCACTATCATCCCAATTCTACCTTACAAATTCACTAGAACAGAGGATGTACACTGGTACAGTGTACTAGTACGGTACTGGTACAGATAGAAACTGAAAACACAGGGGATCCAAGACAGATTAATCCTCAGGACCAGTGGTGAGAGGGGCGATATTGGGAGGGTGGAGCGAAAGTGTGAAAGAGAGCAGGAACCGATTACAGGGATCTACATATAACCTCCTCTCTGGAGGCTGGGCAACTGAAAAGTGGGTAATTGGAGATATTGAACAGTGTAAGATATGACAAAATAATTTATAACTTATCAAGGGTTCATGAGGGAAGGGCAGTAGAGAGGGAAGGGAAGAGGAATTGATACCAAGGACTCAAGTAGAAAGCAAATGTTTTGAGAATAATGATGGCAACAAATGTACAAATATGCTTGACACAATGGATGGATGAATGAATGGATTGCGATAAGCGTTGTATGAGCTCCCAATAAAATGATTAAAACAACAAAATGATTATGGCAACATATGTACACATGTTCTTGATACAATGGGTTGTTATAAGAGCTGTAAGAGCCCCCAATAAAATGATTTATTAAAGAAACGCTGGTTTCGTCAATTGGAAAAATTGCAAGGGAGAAAAACAAGACAGTAATGAGAATAAAAAGCTACAGATTAAGAGACTTAATAGACCTTAAAGTACAATGTGACTTTCTTTATATCCCAATTCAAAAATTAAAAAGTTTCATTTATAAAATTAGAAATTGTTTGATGGAATACTTGATATTAAGAAACAACTGATATTTTCTAATGTGATCATAGCATTATGATTACCCTAAAATAGTTTTTGCAGATACACAATAGTATATTTATAGGCAAAACATCATATTATATATTTGCAAGAACCCATTTCTTTTTTTTCCCCACCTAGCTTGGACTGACAATCAGTACCATGGAAGCTGCGTCAAGAGATCACATGCTGTTGCACTGGGGACAACCTGCTGCACAAAACCTCTCTAAAGACAATGAAAAACACAGATGTCACTTTGAGGAATGAGGTGCATCTGATCCAAGTGTGGTATTTTTAATCACCTTTCACACATGTGAAAGTTGAACATTGAGTAACAAAGGCTGTAAGAAATTAATGCATTTGAATTATGGTGCTGGTGAAAAATATTGTAAGTTCCACGGACTCCCCAAATAACAAACAAACCAAAATTGGAACAGCAGCCAGAATACTCCTCAGAGGCAAGGAGGTGAGACTTTGTCTCACACACATTAGACATGCTATCAGGAGAGACCAGTCCTGGAGAAGAGCACCAAACTTGATATTGAAAGAGGAAGATGGTCTACAAAATGGATTGGCAACCTGGCTGCTATGATAGGTTCGAACTTAATGGTGAGGACGGCATAGGACCAGCTAGTGACTTGTTCTGTTTTACATAAGGTTGCTATGAGGAGGAACTGACCCAACACCTCCTAACAGCAGCAGTGACAAAATGATATATGGAATTTCCTTCAAGACAGAACTGTGGCATTTGGGATAGGATGTAGATAAGGCAAAGCTGGTGAGAAGCAGAAAGTTTGGGAACTGTGTGATGTGTATAGCGAGATCCAGTACATTACTTATTCTTTTGTATCTATTAAAAATTCTCTTTAATAGAAAGAACTACACTATTCCAATTTGTTCTCTCACACTCAACACTTGGTATTTATCCCGGTGTTTCCTATTGACCCTGATGAAACTTCCCCTTCCTCCTTGAAATTATGTTTTACTGTGTTCCTGACTTCCTAACTCACTAGCCATTTGCTGAGTCTCATTTATAGGCCACAGTTCCACCACCCATCTTTCAGTCACTTGTGTGGCGCTTTTCTTCTTGAATTTCAAGGAGGCAACATGATTTAAAAGAATAGCTCAAGGGCTGAGCCGTGGTGGTGTAAGGGGTTGGGTGCGGGACTGTGGCCCGCGTGCTTGGCGGTTCAAATCCAGCAACGGCTCTCAGGAGCAGCACTGGGTAGCGCCCACGATCATCAGAGGCAGTGATGCCCACAAAAAAAAAAAAAAAGAGCTCAAGCATCTATGGCAGGACCACACCCAAAGACAGCTGCTGGCTTTCTCTTCTAGCCTGCTGGAATAACTGAACAAATCTAGTGCAGAAATGAGATCTATCATCTTAGAAAATAGATCATGAAGAAAGCATTTGATTGTATTTCACTTTATTTTCCAAAGAATACCCCCATAAAGCCAGTTTCCCACTTCGGAGGAATCTAGGTCTGGAAATATCATTTGTGATGAACTGAATGTGAACTAAAAGTTCCTGATATTGATCCCAACAACTTTTTGGAAGAACTCCATATTTTGGAGGTGCTTGATATCTTCACCACTCGGGGAATTCTGAAGTTTCTGTTCTTTAATGTTTTGGTAGGAATAGTCCAGCGAATAGTTTTGGGAATGATCTCTAGCGAGTCTGCTGGTACACAGGCATAAAAAAAGGGCCTGTTTTGTTTTGCTGCAGAATGGAGGTCGCTAGACACTTGTTGAGGTTCTAATGTTGATGTGTACCTGCTTTGGAGATATTCCTCTGGGATTTCTCGCTGAAAATCATGCACATTCTTTTTTCTCCTTCCTTTCTCTTTATTCTCTATGTAATTATAATCATATGCCATAGGAATGTTGCTCTTTTTCAGTAAATCTAATTTGACTTTCTTCTTGTGTTTGCTTTCTGGATGGATGTGAGGGCTGCCTTCAATTTTTGCAAGATGTATTCTGATATTTGATTCTGTTAGGGGAGCTAAAGAATAGCTTGTTTTGCTCTTTGTAGTCCATGAAAGTTTCTCTTCATTGAATGATATAGATTGGATTTTTTCAGTACTCAATGAACTGTGGCAAAACCAATCAGAAGATTGCCTTTTGGAGGATGAATCATGCCTTCTACTTTTGTGGGATCTATTGGGAGGTGGTGGCATGATTACGGTGTGCTTTTTACCTTTAATATCATGGGAACCAGAATCTGTACAGTAAAATTGCTTCAAATCAGTTTTGATATTTTTCATTGGATAGATATGTTCCAAAGGAATGCCTTCCTGTAAGTCAAATAGAATATTTTCTGGGTCCTGACTTAAGTAAGGACTGGCATCTAAAAATACGTATTCCTCACTGTCATACAGTTCGAGAGATGGACACTTCTCTACCTTAGATGAACTCTCTAAACTTGCCTGAACACCAGGACTATCTTTAGAAACCTGAATGGAATGAGTACTATCTAAACGAATATTTTCCGGAGTCTTTAAGTCCAAAGATTTATGCATATTGGTTTGTTGAAAGTGTACGTGAAATCCGGTATCTTTTTCTGACATCGCCTGAGGTTTTGACCCTGAAACCCCGCTGGTCTCTTTCAGGGCTGTGTTGTGTGTATCTGGAGGGTCAGGGTCACTCACATGAGTTGGCTCTGGGGCTTTTCTGCTAAGTGGCGAGCTTTCATAAGGACTTTGCTTTTTGAAAGAGATGTGCTGTTCTAATAGTTCGGTGTCAATAGGAAGATGACAACTCACTCCGATGTCCTTTACTTCTTTACCTTCTGTCCTTGAGTTACATTTACATTTAGGAATTTCCACTGGTTTAGGGACCATGTTGTCAGCAGTAAGTCCCAGAAGAAAAGAAAGGTATTTGTATTGTAAGTCAAGGTCTATCCTATCAAGAATTTTGTCCTCAAAAAATAACAAAATTCTCTTTCTGCATTTGGGAACTTTGATAACAGAAGGAATAGATTTTGATAAGTGTTTCCTTCTATCCTGGGCTCTGACCATGGCATATGTTTTTCTTACAATTTTGGGAAATGCTTTCAATTGAATCTCCAATGTTTTTCTAGAAAAGTGCATGAGAAGTCTGTCTTTTTCTTCTTCTGAGCAGGACTGGAGAATATGAGGCGCTTGTATCTCATTCTTAGCAGGTTGTACAGGACTCTTTAACTTGGTTATGATCTCCTCGTTGCCACTGGAAACATTAACCACCAGTGTTTTCCTACAACTGACTGGTGAGTCTTTTTCTTTTAAGTTAAGTTCTACTGTCTCAATCCCTTCAAGAAACACAAAACACATAGTTTGACATCTTGGAGACCGCCCCCAACTTCTATCCACTTGTGACAATGACTGTGGTGGATAAGTGCTGAATGTTTGGTAGGATTTGTCTGCCGTTTCTGGTATGAGACTCAACTTTATTTCCAGTGCCTTTGACTCCAAGGGATTTGTGACCTTAGATTGTTCCGTAGTAATAAAATTTAGGAAGGGGTTTGGTGGCAACTTGGGATGTAGTACTGTTGACCTTGGACCTGGAACTTTTAGTAAAGGTGCTGACTTCCAATCATCACACACACGGTCTTGCTCTTTCTCCTGTTTATCAGCAGAAATTTTGTCTTTAGTCTTAACCAAAGTGAATGACGGGGTCACTAAAGATCTGCCCCTTTGGTTTCCAAATTTTTGAGTCCTCTTGTCCATCGTATCTTCCTTCTGGGATTCAAGAACATTTTCAGCTTCTTCAGAGATAGAATTTTCTGCACTTATACCAGCTGACTCTATTTTCATTTCATGACTTTTTAATTGTGGTGGAATGGACATCATTTTGGATTGTCCCAGACATGATTTCAAAATCCTTCTTGGTAAAGTTTTTTGCTGCTCCGTCTTCTGCGTGGTTGTGTCAGAGATATTAGGTTCCCTTTGCTTCGGTGGTAAAGCACACTCCTTGCTATCAAATTGCTGCCAACTACATGGCGATTTCTCTCCCTCTGGGGGTGGAATCGTCATACTTAGGGTACTTTCCAAGTGGGTAACCACTAGGTCCTTTGTGTCTCCAAGCACAGCTGGAGACGTGGGCTCCAGAATGACTTTTTGAATATTTTCTCCTTGATTCATAATATTCAGATCATGTTCTTGTATAGTTTTTGAGACAGCATGCTCTGCAACAACCTCTTTTGTTGGTGGAATTAAATTTGTTTTGCTTATTTCACCGGTAAGGTTTGCTTTGAATGTGACACTAAGAAGCCTCTTCATCTGTTGTTTATCAATCATGAGTGGCTGGGAATTTTCTGGAATTCTTTTTGGAAGATATTTTTGCTTCCCTTTCTTTATAGTACTGGAGGTGGCCCTCTGAGCAGTTTCCCTGGCATTTGGTGATTTCTCCAGGAATTTAGAAAGACGGTCTCTCTGTTTTCTTTCTACGTGTGTCTTGAGTTCTCCAGTGTGGGGTTGACGCATCATAGAAATAGAGAGGCTTCTAATAAATATTCCTGAGGCATCTGCGTTCCACAAAGCCATTTTCTTTTGTTTGTCAAAGTTCCACTTAAGTTTCTTTCTCTTTTTTGGAGAACTATGTCTTGTGATGCAAGGAGTCTGCAAATTAGGGTCATCTGGGTCTTCCGTAGTTAAATATTTTGGCCTCAATTCTCTTTTCAAATCTGTTAGTGTTGGTTTCTGTGGCTGAGTTGTTAGCTTCACATTTGACACATGCAAGAGCTGTTTTTGCTCCATGATTGCCTGAAAATCAATTTCAGACTCATCTCCACTTAGCAATAGAACACCCATATTTGCAATATGACATGGGTCCATTTTTAGATTATCCTTCTCTAGTTCCACAGTATTATTCTTGGACATCTGCGGATGTATAGTTTTACTTGTATCTATTTTTAATTCCTCCTCTTCTTGATAGGCAGCACTGATATTGTCCATTCCTGACTGTTCAGGTTCCAGGTTGATAGCAGTGTTGGAGTCATTTCCCTTTTCCCACTCCAGATTTACAGATTGATGTAAGCAAGTCAAATGAGGAACAAAAGATTTCCGAAGGGATTCTAGAATACTCTCTGCTAGTTCTGAAACCAGGAATCCCTGCTCCTTTCTCCCTTTGGTGGAGTCCGGCTGTGCAGGATTCTGTAACTCTGGTAGTGTTAGCCCTCCAGGGGACAGTCTTGTTTTCATGCCCACATCTATTTTCAACACTGTCTTCTGCTTTCCATGTTGAAGTGACAAGGTAAGCGAGAGTACGGAGTTGGGCTGGCTCTGACTTGCTTCCTTCTCAGATGGCTGCCCCATCAGCTTCTCCATGCACACTTTCTGATCTTGCACGTTCGAGTGGGCATTCAACTCAGTGAGACACATTTTCTCTGGTGAGTCCTTTGTCTCTTCAGCTAATATTTTGGGAGGACACACTTTGCTGATTTTGTTACCACATTGTATAGCTTTCTTGGAGTTAGCAAATTTACATAAATGTACAGATGTCAGAGATGCTTTTGATAATGTTCTTTGTTGTGGAGTTTCGCCATCAGAAATAGGTAACCGTCCTTCAGAATTGACAGGGGTGTCCACTGTGATATGCGGTTCCTTGGATGGTTTTAAAACCTGTGGAACCCAGCCCTTAGGCTGCATTTTATGATTTCGGCTTTCCAGTTGATCAGTTTCTTTCTTCAGGCTTCCAGTCTTAGAGGGATCCCTTGTGGGGTAAGAAAGAGATGTTGTAAACATTTCTGTTTTGTATTTTTCTGACTCGGACTTTTGCTCTGTAAACAACCATGCCAGCCTCTTCTTCCTCCTTATAGTACCAAATCCTGTGAAATAAATGTCCTCCTCCTGTGAATTTAAAATGAACTGATTCAGATCTCCTTCCGATTTGACTCTGGGAAGTTCCTTCCTTGGCTGTATACTGACCAGAAAGTTGGAGGGATGTCGTTGCTCTGTCTCTTCCAGGGGCAGATGGTGTTCTTGAAAACTGCTTTTGCTATCACCCTCGGCAGACTTTCCATTTGCAAGCTTCTGGACATCTGATGATTCCTGGTGCTTATGTCGTGGAAGAGCTACTGCAGTCATTTTTGTGGTGTCTCTATCCATTGGGGATTTTGGAGCCACAGCCAGGCGAGGAACAGATGGCATGGAAATAAAAGTCTTTGTTAGAATCATGTGTGTTTGACCTTGATCTTCATGCCCTTGCCCCTCTGGCTTTTTAATACCTAACACTAATTCCCTTGTATTAAGCATTCGTGAAATTGGCGAAATCTTTGCCCCTTTGCAAAGCACCTTCGTCGTATCTACTGTTTTTCTCTTGTGCCCTTCTTTCTGTGGTGTATGCTGTCTTACTTTCTTTACATTACCATACACAGTCTCTCTCCCCGCTCTTTTCTCGGCAAAGGCTGCTGCGGAAAGCATTTGTGGGAATGGAGATGCTTTTTTCCTTTCCAGCATTTCTTCATCTACTTGAGTACCTTGATCCCGTTTATAGCTCGGTAGAGAAGGTTCAGAAGTATCCACTTCTCTTTGCGCCATAGGTGGTGGCTTATTTTGACTTTGCTGCCCCCTTTTCGCTTGACTTTTAACGTTCAGATGCAATTCTGTTCTGTGAAGCTTATCTGAAAGGGGTGATTTCAGTGCCTTCAGAGTTATATCTGTGGGGTGCATTTCTCTCATAGCTACAATATTTTTTCTGTCCTCCTCATTCTGAGGGCCACACTGTTTTCTGTTAATACCATTTGGGATATCACCACCAACCGATATTGCCCGGACAATATTCCCAATATCTGATATTGTCTTCAAAGCAAACCCAGTGATTCCTAGCATTTCATCATCCACTTGTATTTCCTTATCCAGTTTGAGGTGAGGGAGAGATGGTAATGAAGTGGACGCTTGAGTCAGAACCCCATCTGGTTCATCCTTGTATCCCTGCGACTCTTTCTCTTCATGTTTGGGGGGCATTGTGTTGCAGAACATTGCTACTCCATCCTCTTTCTTTCTCTCTGGAGTATGCAGTGTTTCTTTTTTCCAACACATTGAAATATTAGTAGAAATGGACTCTGCATGTCCAATTTGCCCACTATCTGATGATTCTTGGATGGTGCTTTGTGAAAAGTAGGCGCTTGTTAACAATGGCCTGCTTTTGCCCTTGATGCTGCTTTTCATTTTAAGGGGAAGGGCAGAAGATTGGGAAACAGGAGGTTTGGTCAGCTCTCCAGGTGGACCACACTGGCATGCTTGGCCCTTTCTTCTTTGCTCTTTAGTTGTCCACGTGATAGTGTGTAAATGTGAAATAGGTGATTCTGTTGCCTTCAAATCCCTGTCATGGAGATCCACTCCATTCTCTTCTCTCCGTGGCATTTGTTCTCGTAATGCTTTTACATCACGTGGGTTTTCTCCAGCGATTACTTGCAGGCATGCTATTTTCTTTGAATCGGATGATGTCTTGGACTTTAGGTATGGAAGAGACAACTTTCTCATTTTTATCATATCTCTCTCTCTTTCTTTTACATCACCTTTAAGATATGGCAGAGTAAGTAAAGAAACACCAAAGGTTTTTAGATTTAGAGCTGATCCATTTTTGTCTCTTGGCATCTCTTCTTCTTCACTTTCCCACTGCAATTGGTTTGCCTTCAAATACACTTTTGTTGGGAGCATTTTGTTTTTCATTCCTTTTTTGAATCTATTTTCTTCTTTCTGTGTGAGAGAGTGCACTGAGCCTTTCCTATTATTCAACATACGAATATCAATTGGCTCAGTAGCTGCTTCTTCACCTGGACCTGAGAGATCCTGACTCTTAGGTGATGAAAAATAAGGTTGTGCAATTCCTAATGTGTCTTCCATTTCATTCATTCTAGTGTTCCATTGATCATAAGACGAAGAAGGTAAGGAAACAAAAGTTTTTCTCAGAACAACTCCTGGTTTATGCTTGCCTTTTTGAACTTGTTCTTCTGGTTCTTTAACACTCAAAAGTAGTTTATTTGTATTGAATATATGCACAAGTGGGGATGGCTTTGATATAAAAGTTATGAATTTGGAGAATCTCCTATCTTTCCTGTTTTCCATTTTTTCTTCATCTTTTGTCTCCCTGTGTGGCACATGTTGATTTGCCTTTATTGCTACATTATGCAAGGTATTGCCTTTATTTGAATCTGCACATCTGATCTCCATCACACCCGATGATCGTTGAGTCTCTAATTGCGACAGAGAGCATCTTGTATGCGCAACCAAGCCTTTGTCTGCTTTGATTCTTGTATCCAATTTATGGTGAGAAGGAAAAGGGATGAAAGTGTGAGTTTTTGCTGTACTCATATCGGGATCTTCTTTCCTTCTTGACTCCTGTTCAACTTTCTTTCTAATACTCCACTGAGGTTCTTTTCTCTGAGTCAGAGGACCAGTCTTGACGACGTCGGACACATGTGGAAATGATGATGTGTTTGCTTTGAAAACTGTGTCTTTGTGTAGCATTGGCCCATTCACAGCGTCAGTTTTTACCCTGTCTCCTTTTTGTCCTAGATGGTGTCTTCTTTTCTTTACATGCCTCAAAAGGTTAGTCTCCATTGACTCGGCAGATTCTATTTGTCCGGATGCCAGTGATTCCTGGCACTCATGCTGTGGCAAATTGTGTTTCACTCTGCCTAGCTCACCCCACTCTTTCTTTGTTGTATCTATTTTACAATGAGTTGAAGAAGTTGCAAAAGTACACGGTTTGCTCAGGATCACAACTGTCTCACCATTACCTTCCTGTTCTCTTTTCTCTTGCTCTCTGATGTTCAACTGAAGTGTACTTATTTTGAGTATTTGGGAAAGGGGTGACCTTTTTGCTCTCGAAGCTATGGTTTTTGGATGCACTGTGCCTTTTTCCATAGCAGGATTTACTTTATCTTCTTTTTGTGCCATATATTTTGTTCTGTTTATATTGCTTAAGGTATCATTCAAAGTTGACATTGAATATTTTCGTTTCCCTGCATCTGATGATTCCATTTCATGTGGAAGAAGAGATTGTTTTACTCTTGGGTTCTCTTTCTTTATGAAAAGGTTTTGGGAAAAGGGTTTCTCTACTCTCAAGTCTTTATCATTTGGACATAGTAGGTCTTCTATAGTCAACAGATGTGCCTTATCTTCTCTCTGTAGCATATATTGTGTAGTTTTTTGTGCATCACTAGTGATAGGATTCTCAATGGACTCTTCACTAACTACTTTCAAGGGACCTGATGATTTGGGGTGTGGTAGTTTTGTAAGGGTATAGCTTTGTGCTTCTATTAAATTTTCTTCAATTTTTGTTCCTGTATCTAGTTTTATATGTGATGGAATATTACTGGCATTATCTATAACAATACTTGGGTGACCTTTAACTTTTTGCACATTTTTCTCTTGTTCTTTATGGTCCAACTGAAATGCATGTGAAATTGGTGATTTGCTTTTCTTTAAAGGTAGAAATTTAGCCATTTTTGTTATGTCTCCTTCCTGTGTTACATGTTCTTTGTCCTCCTGTATACTGTTTGAGATATCGCAAGTAGACGTTTTATTCATTTTTCTTATATTTGATGATTCCAGAAAATTTAGTTGTAGAAAAGACCTTGTTTTTATTAGCTTGTTTTTTTCATGTTTTTTCCATGTATCTAATTCAGGGCAAGGTGGAAGAAAGATGGAAGCACAAGATTTACTCTTAATTTCAGCTTGTTTATCTGTATGGTCCTCTCTTCGTGGCACTTTTTCTTTGATGCTCAATGGTAATTTCTGTGAAATTGAAGACTTTTTTGCTTTCCAAGCTAGTCTGTTGTTTCTGTTATTATTAGGACATGTTATTTCTTTCAAAGCTCTTTCCACTCGACCTGTGTCTTTCTGTGGCATAGGCTTTGCTTTCCTAATTTGACTTAAAAGATCAGTAGTGGACTCTTCAAGTGTTCTCATTGCATCTGAGAATTCCTGCAGTGTTAGTGGGGAACCCCCAAACCGTGCTAGTGCTGACACATCCTGCCTTCCTATCAGCAGTCTTGTGTCTGCTTTAGAGAAAGGCGGAAGAGAGATGGAAGCACGATATTTATTCTGATTCCTAAAATGTTTGTCTTTATCCCTCTGCATTTTCTCTTTTCCTTTGATGTTCAGCAGCAATTTGTGTGAAGGTGAAGACGTCTTTGCCTTCAAAGCTATTCCTTGGGGAAGTATTTTTCCTTCCAAAGCTCTTTCCACTCTACTTTTGTCTTTCTGTGGCATATGCATTCCTTTTCTAATTTGACTCAAAAGATCATCAAAGGACTCTTTACAAATTTCCATTGTGTCTGCTACTTCCTGCAGTGTTAGTGGGGAACCTCCAAACCGTGCTAGTTCTGACACATTCTCCTTTCCTATCAGCAGTCTTGTGTCTGATTCAGAGAAAGGTGGAAGAGAGATGGAAGCACGATATTTATTCTGATTCCTAATCTGTTTGTCTTTATCCTTCTGTGTTTTTTCTTTTTCCTTGATGTTCAGTGGCAATTTGTGTGAAGTCAAAGATGTCTTTGCCTTCAAAGCTATTTCTTTGGGATGTATTTTTTCTTCCAAAGCTATTTCCACTCGACCTTTGTCTATTTGTGGCATAGGCTTTGGTTTTCTAATTTGGCTTAAGAGATCATCAATGGACTCTTCACATATTTTTATTGTATCTGAGAATTCCTGGAGTGTTAGTGGGGAACCCCCAAACCTTGTTAGTCCTGACATGTTCTTTCCTATAAGCAGTCTTGTATCTGATTCAGAGAAAGGTGGAAGAGGGAGGGAAGTATGAGATTTATTTTGAATTTCCACTAGTTTATCTTTCTCCATTTTTGGTATCTTTTCTTTGATGCTCTGTGACAATTTCTGTGAAATTGAAGGCTTTGCTTTCAAAACTCCTTCTTTGGAATGTGTCATTTCATCCAGAGTTATTTTCCCCTTGCCTTCATCTTTCTGTTGTATATGTATTTCTTTTCTAATTTGGCTTGAAAGATCAACTCGATTTTCATATATATTCACTGGATTTGATAATTCCTGGGGTGTTAATGATGAACAACCACATCTTGTTATTTTTTGCATGTCTTCTCCTTTTATTCCAGGACCCCATTTCAAGAGAGATGGAGAAAGAATGGAAGCACAGGGTTTATTCAGAACTACGAAATGGTCATCTTTAGTTTCCTTCTTGATTTTTTCTTGTTTATTAATGTTCCACTCTGTTTCTTTTACATAAAGTATATTTTTGAAATGTGTTTTTGTTGCCTTCAAATGGATATGATTGGGGCCCATTATATCTTTTACATTTATTATACTTCTTTTGTTTTCCTTTTCTTGTGACAAAGGTCGTTCTGGATTTGGTCTATTGCTTAAAATGTATTTGTCTGACTTTGCATATGATGTTTCCCTGATATTTGATGTTGCCTGCAATTTTAGTGGTGGAAGTATTTCTGGCTTATCTTTTTCTACTTTTATTCTTGAATCCAAATTAAGATGTGGTGGAGATGGTAAAGAATTACACATTTTTGTCACTCTTATACCTGGTTTACCTATACCTTCCTGCACCTTCCTCTCTTGTTTGTTAATATTCGATTGCAACAGCAAGTCCTTTTCATTGAGTATGTGTGAACCCTCTATTTTCAATAATATCCGTTGGCAGTCCAGTATTCCTTTCTGGTCAGCTTCCTTTACTCCATTTTTCTTATGTTGGAACATATTTTTATCTCTGTTTACCATACTTGAGCTAACTCCATCGATTATCTTTTCATTCATTTGGAGGGGAGATGAAGAAAATACAAAATCATGTGTTTGGGTCACAAGCACATCTGGCTCACCTTTTTTTTGTTTTGTATTTACCATTTTCTCTGTTATGCCCCATTGCTGTTCTGGTCTGTTGCTTGGGGAACCACAGTCAATGTTACTGAGTATATGTGTACATGTTGATCCCTTTGGCTTAAAATTTCTTCTTTCAGGGCAGTTTATATCCTTTTCTCCCCTTTTAATGTGATCCTTCTGATTTGTACTTTTAGGGGAAATCGGTACACATAGATACGTTCCAGGCAGGCATACCTCATTCTGTGTCTTTTGATTCACATTATGGGATTCCACATTCGTTTGGATTCTTTGCTTAGGTGAGCTACTATTTTTTAGCGAATTCATTGCCTGTGGCCCATCTGGTGAAATATCTACTTCTGATGATGCTTCCTTTTCCTGAAGCATTAAATATTGGAGATATTTACAGTGAGGCATATGCTCCAGAAAATCCTCACTTGCATCAGACAGGTGATGCTGATTTTGCTCTCGTCTTGCTTTGTATTTTTGACTACGTACACTCCTGTCATGCATTTGCTGGAATGCTTCATTAGCTGGTGAAGTTGAATACACAGAATGAATGGTATTAACATCATCTAATTTTACTTGTTGATTTTGGATCTCACTTTCAAGTTGATCTATTTTGGAGTGAGATGCAGGCCTTGGAAGAGTCTTACATGGACCTTTTTCTTGCTGTTCTTTGCTTCCTGTAATAAATAAGCCAAGTCGGTCTGCGTTTGGAGTGCAGCAAATGACATTAACTGTTTCTTTGGGTAATTCCTTTACAAGTGGTGCCTGACTTTGTAGTGTACCCATCAGTGAGTGAGAAGCTTGTCTTGGAATAGCATGGTCCATAGTTTCTGGTTGTTGCTCTTTTACTGTCAGAAGCAAGCCATTTTTTTCAGCACCCAAAGTGTGATACACTCTGCTAATTACTTCTTCTGATGACTTCTCTGCAAATGTTGTTTTACTTTGAGATGCAGCCATCAATAAGTGAGAAGCTGGTGAGAAGCTTTGAGACGTAGTCATCAGTGACTGAGAAATAGTCTGGAGTATAGTTTCTGGTTCTTTTTCTGTCCTAAGCAAGCCAGTTTCTTCTGGACCTAAAGTGTGATACATGACCCCAAGTCCTTCTTCTGATACCTTCTTTGCAAATAGTGTTTGACTTTGAGGTGTAGCTATCAATGAATGAGAAGCTGGCTTTGGAATAGTCAGGGGTACAGTTTCTGGTTCTTCTTTTTCTGTCCTAAGCAAGTCAGTTTCTTCTGGACCTAAATTGTGATACATGACCCCAAGTACTTCTTCTGATACCTTCTGTGCAAACAGTGTTTGACTTTGAGGTGTAGCCATCAGTGAATGCGAAGCTGGCTTTGGAATAGTCTGGGACATCATTTCTGCTGCTTCTTCTATAAGCACACCAGTTTCTTCTGCACTCCAAGGGTGACTGACAATGCCAGTTCCTTCCTCTGATGTTTTCTTTGCAAATGGTGTCTGACTTTGAGCTGCAGCCATCAATGGATAAGAAGCCGGCTGTATAGTAGACTGGGGTACAGTTTGGGGTGGTGCTTCCTTTTCTCCCATAAGCAAGCCAAGTTCTTTTGCCCTCGAAGTGTGGTATAGGAGGGCATCTATTTCTGCTGATGTCTTCTTTGCCAGTGGCGTTTGACTTTGAACTGTCCCCACTGATGGGGGATAGCTGGGCTTTGAAAAGGCCTGTTCTATTCTCTTTGGTCGCTCCTCTTCCCCTCCAGGATTAAAAAGGTTGATTTCTTCTATGTTTGAAGTGTGATACACTGGACACTTACCTGCCCATAATGATGGATTTACCTGTGGTGGTGCAATCTGTGGTGTATTTATTGAAAAGGGTGAAACAAACATTGGACACATATTGCAGCTCCTGCCTTGTTGACGGACTTCCCTTCCTCTACCACGCAAACAGATTCCTCCAAAAGATGAGTGCTCACCTACTAGGGCATCTACTTTGTTTGGTGTTTTCTCTAACATTGAGCTAAAAACTTTTGAGCTATTTTCTTTTGCTAATAGATCTTCTTCTAGCTTTTCAACAGGAAATTGATGCAACATGCAAGAAGAAATGGATTTCCCAAAGCTTTCTCCAGAAAGGCTTGTTTGCTTTGCCCCCGCTCTGGTTGAAAATTCCATTTTCTCTCTGTTTGTTTTCAGTGGAATGTTGGTTAACTCTAATTGTTCTTTTCCCTGTGGATTTACATTTACATGTACAGAGAAGCTACTGTTTCCCTTCCCTTTTCGACTTACTCTCTGCTTTAAGTGAAGAGGCTCCCAAGTGGGGAAAGAGACAAAGTTCAAAGCTCTTTCAGAAATGCATTCTGGTCTCATTTCTTTCTGCACTCTAGATATTGGTTGTTGAACATGCAGGTTTGTACAAAGAGATGTCTGTTCTTTTGAATCTGGCAAAATATTAGTATCCTTTAATCTGTCTCTTTCCAATGGATGGGGACTCTTTCTTTTGTTAAGGTACAGGTCTCTTTCTTTAGTCACCTGCCTGGTGTTTTCCAAAGGAAAAGATTCCATACAGGGGCAAGGAGCACACCTTAGATTTGTTAGTGGAATACATTCTGGTTTCAGCATTTTTTTCTCCCTGTAAGTCTTATGTTGAGATGCATTCATGTTTGTAAGAAGCATATTCTGTATTTTTGAATTTAATGAGATATCCATGTTCTCCGATCTTGTTCTTGCCATTGGAGTTGAAAATAAATATTTCTCATTGTCTACATCACCTTCCTTCACTTTGGGCTTAATGGGAACTTCAACATCTATATTTGCTCTAATTCTTGGGATGTCAAACCAAGTATGATTGATTTCTCTTTCTTGTGATAATAGATCAGGATATGCTTCTCTTTCCAAATCTACCCTTAATTTAAATTGATTATACTTCTTTATTTTGCTCATCATTACCTGATTTCTGTATTGTAGAAGAAAATCTAATAAAATATTCTGGCGTTTGTCTTTTTGCTTTCTAATGTGCTGATTAGTTTTTATAATATTGTTTGACATACTATTCTTATAGGTGGACTCTGAATATGGCCTTTTTCTTTCACCCCATGATTTTTTCGCCTTCAGCTGTGGAGGAATGTACATCTGCTTTTTTTCCTTGTGCTTTCTTCTTCTTATCTCTATAAACCCCTTTATATGAGGCTCTGGAATATATCCAGAGTCACAAGTAGTGTTGCCACCTAAATTGGCTACATTTTTAACTTGCTGGAAATCTTTCTTCTGTTTCTGAATATTACATCCCAGTTCCTTTTCATTCCATCGGGTTCCATATCCCATCATATTAAGGAGCTGGAAATTAAGTTTTTGCTTTGCCTTCATTTTTATCCTTTTGAGGCACATGATGCTTTTCATGGTGCCTTTTCTTCTACCTTTGTGGCTCATTGATTGAGGAGAAATAAGTATATTTGGATGAACAGAATCCAGAATCATTCCTGGACCACACGACCTGGGCTGTCCCTTTTGCATGTCCACGCTCCAATTGAATCCATTTCTAGCTCTTTGCTGAAATGTGCAAACATTCTCTTTTCTATTAAAAAGTTGTGCCCCAGCTGGTGAATATTCTAGAACTGGACAAAAAATCACTTTTGCTTTCATGTCTCCTGCTAATTTAAATTCTCTCTTCTTCCTATTTCTCCCTCGCTTCTTGGCCTGTGCTTTAATAAGCAAGTGCAGTGCTTCCGTACTTGCGGATATATGGTTTACACTTGAAACATGGGTTTGCTTTGATGTTCTCTTTACCTGCTGATATGAAGACTTTAAAAACATACTATTTATTCTCAATTCTCCCTTTGGCTTTTCAATATGACCTTGACCCTGTGTGCACGAGGACATGGACCACGGCACAGTTCCTGTGAAAGGCTTCTTTTGCTGGACATTTATCTTTGGAACAAGAAAGTGCTGTTCCTTCCAGCTTGACAGGCTGCTGTTAGCTAACTTCAATCCTTTCTTCCTTGGTGGAATTGAGAAGCTTAAATCTTGCTTTGTTCTGCCTTTGATTGTATTTATTAAGTGAAGAGGAGTCCATTCCAGCGAGGTTTCAGGAGACATTTCTATGCGTTGCATTTCTTGTTTCAGGAAAGAATGATGTTGCTGTGTCTCCTGCTGTTTAATGAAGACTCTTCTTCCCGGTCCACTTTGGCTCTGGTCAGATACAGTGTAATCAGAGGCCCCTTTCCATAAAGTTGGCTCTGAGCATATCTTTCTCTGAGCATCTACTTTGAGTCTGACATGATGATACCTCTTCCATTTTGAGATAATCCTCGACTGCTGGGTAAATTGTAGGGGCATGTCTACTCTAATGCTTTGATGTATTTGTTCTCTTGTATATTGTTTGAAATTTTTATTACTGTTGGGTTTGTTGATAGACCCTGGAGATAATGCTGGCTTACCCTTTAGTGGTTTCTCTAGCTTTAGCTGAGGAGCAAACAGTATTTTTCCTTTAGCCTTGCTTTTCTTTATTTTCATTTCCCCTGTGAGTTTTTGAATGTGAGAACTAATGTATCCACAATCATAAACAGCGTCGATGACTAAATCTGTAATATTTTCATAGATTAATTTCTCCTGTTTAATACCACATCTCAGTTCTTTCTGTTTGTTTCTAGTACCATATTTATTGATACTGAACAGCTGGGAAACTGGTGCTTTCCTTGTCTTCAATTTTACTTGTTTGACATGTGCAGTGTTCTCCCGTATCTTTATGTTTTCCTTATCTGTATGTTTTTTAATTTCAGGTGTAAGTAATTGTGCATAAACAGAATCACAGATATTTTCTGAGACATGGGGTACTTGCTGTTTCTTATGCATGGTAATGTGGCTGTGCCCTTCAAGTTCTTTTCTTTTTCTGTGCTGTAAATCAACGAATGATTGTTTTGTCTTTGAAAATTGCACCTGTGGATTTGCTATTGTTTTCCAATTTGCCATTTTAAGTTCTTTCTTTTGCATCTCAGTATGAATCTGACACACCTTAGAGAAAAACACAGACTCCGGTCTAATCACTCCTATCTCTTCTAACTTTGCTTCTTGATCTGTTAAACCGATTGCAGTGTTCCGAGAGGATATGTTCTTGGAGTGAACTGTGCTAAGTAAGGGTACTTTGAATTTGAAAGGACCAAGTTCTCTCATGTGATCTTCCCCAAACCTAAGTGGCTGGCTAGACTGTGCATCTGTTCTAGACAGAACCTGTTGTTCATATCCCTTGCTCTCTCTAGCTTTGGCTTTAGTTGAGACAATTTTCTTATCAGAAGATTCTGTATATCTATCCCGTGTGTGAGGTGATTGCTCCATCCCTTTGTGTGCTGAAATACACACAGAAGCACGCAAAGAATCTACCTTTGAGTTGAACACAGTTCTCTCTCTCTCTCCTTTCATATTCTGGGCTTTATAGCTTTGTTTCTGGTTCTTACTCATGTGCAAAACAGCATTAACTGACTGCTTTGCCTTCAAAGCTGTAATGTTGTGACCTGGACTTGACATGCCAATGACTCCAAAACGTTTTTCTGGATACCCTTGGTAGAGGGGGAAAGATTCACGTAAAATGACACTTTTTGATTTGCCAGAATCTGGTTTCATTAGGAGATTAGCATTTACCCTGAAGGTTTTGGCAAACACTGAACCTGTTTTTCTGAGATATCCTTGTTTCTCTTCCTCATATAGTCCATCATAAAATTTTGTTTCCTTGAAACTTTTTGCAGAACCCCCCTTTCCAGAGGAATCTGAATACTCTGAAATCCCTTCAACAGGTGACTCCCCTTGTGGTAGCTGTAGATGCAGAAACCTTCGTACTCTTGTGGGGTCTATCACTGGGCTGACTATGCTTGGTTCTTTCATGGTGTAGGCATTTGGTGTGGAGTAAACCGTATTTAGAAAAGTAGCAGCCACACTTTGACTTCGAAACTTCCCTTTTACCTTGTTTTTAAAGTTAAATCTGAACTGATTCCGTTGTTTTGTAGCAAATGGCTGATTGATTTTAAGTATCTGTGAAATTGGTGGTTTCCTTTCCTTCCTTGTTAGACATTTGGGATTCGGTAGAATTCTTTTTTCTGAGAAGTGTACTGGGTCAATCAGACTTCTAGAGGCATATGAAACAGGTGTGGTAAAATGTAAAGGCTCTAAGAAAGGGGTTGCTAAATGTTCCATGAAGCCTCTCTTGTCCTCTGCAAAGTATCTCCCCAGGTCTGCTTCGAGCATTCCACAAGGCTCCGTGTCCCTCTCTGTTGGATCGAATGACAGTCTGTCGGGCAGTACTTTGGGTGGCAGAATCTGAGCACTGTCAGGAACTGGTATTCCTTGTGCTATCGGGTGGCCTTCCTGCATCTTCCTGACTTGCAGCAGATTCATGATGTGAAAGCAAGTCACATCTGAAATAATTTCTGGAAATGAAGCTTCTTGCTGTGTATCTTGCTCTCTGATAAGGGCCAGGTTTCTTCTTTTGGAACTAAACATTTCATTTTTTGATTTGACCAGTCCAGGAATCTCTATTTGATGTGGATCAGACTTGAGCGAGCGCTGACAAGGTAGACTTTCTTTTGGTGGAATTTCTTGGTCATCTAATGCTTTTTTTATTTTATCTGTTGAGGATCTTCTCTTATTACTAACATGTGTATCCCACACTTCCCTGTCATCATCTGATTTTTCTTGTTCTGTTTGTGTAAGATTGATTGTTTGCCTTAGCGTGTCCATTTCTGCTTTAGATTTCTTATCTATTTCAGTGTCAGCTGGACTAGCCATAAAAGAACTGGCATTTAGAAATGTATCTGCCTCATGCTGCTCTTGTAAGGTCCAATTCACGCTGTAATTACACTTGCATTTTAGTTTTTTCACGTGGCTTGCAAAACTCTGGTGTGCTTTAGAAAACAGCTGTGGACTCTGTAACTTCTTTACCTTTGTAGTTAGGCGTTTGCATTTCATAGTGATTTTCTTGCCTTTTGGCTTTACTGTACTTCTCTGCTTTTTATTTTTAGGTAAAATAAACATAGATAAATCAAAAAGCTCCAGTACAGTTTCTGATAAACCTTTTTGAAATCCTGACTTTTCACCTATAGTCTGATTGTCCATATCCCCGGCAGGTCTTTCATCAACAGAAGCATCACATTCTGCTTTGCCCACAAAACATCCTCCCTTCACTGATTTCTCCAGTTTGGGAGATGAAATCTTTTGATTTTCTCTGCCTTTTATGGGCTTTTGTTCTTTTATGCTTTCTTTCACAATGTCTATTTTTAATGAAACTCTTCTCTGATGTACTAAGGCTTCTTTGTTCTTTTTCTCTTGCAGTTTTGCGTCTGTTACGATTGTTGACATGGCCTTCTCAACAGAATCTGCAGGCCAGGTTTCATCTTCCTCTGATGACCTATTTTGCTTTGGCTGATTATCACTGACTATAATGACTCCAGAAATGTCTGTTCGCGCTTTGGATAAGTTAATCATTTTTATATCAGGTGATGCACATGTAGGAAGGTAAGTGGCACTGAACAACGTTTCTCCCACTCTTGCAATCTGTTGTTTCTTGTTCATTTTGTTCTTAAAGTTGTGCTTCTTTTTCTGTCTAGGAGCTACTCTCTGGCACACTGAGATATTGATGATCCGAGAAACTGGTAGCTTCTTTGCCTTCAATGTCATGTGCTTGAGACTCATCATACCTTTCTTGCTTACAGATGCTGTGCGCTGGCTTTTAACTTCAGATGAGAAACTGGAAAGGTTTAGGGTTGTTGATAATTGGTCTTTTTGATGTAGTGCTCTTTTCTCAAAAAAAAAGTGGCTATCCCACTTCCTTCTAGGAGTTGAATCCCAAGATGTTTTATACAGTGGCAAACCAATCTTTGAGTTCTTTGCGTTGGGACACGGAGTCTTTACACCTACCATACATTCTATTCCTTCCTGTGTGTGAAATGCATGCTTCAGATGTTTCGGAACAGGCTTCGCTACAGCCTTGCTATCGTCATCTTGCTTCACCTTTTGCACTGTACAAGGCAAACTCCATGTCTTCCCATCTTCTGAACTATTTAGTTCAGATTCTGGTCTGCCAGTATCTTTCATTTGACATGAACTAACACTGAAGTATGCGACCGAATCGTCTAATATTTTTTTTAAGTTATTCTCTTCCTCTTCATATTGTACATTCCTTTTCAGTGGGCTGCTTGTTTTATTTTGCATACCAGTCTCATTGGCCTTCCGTTTTTCCATATTATGTGGTGATCCCTCTCTTTTTGGATGGGCCGAATAGTATACTTTTATTTTTGTGTGATCTGTCCCTACTCTTGGTCTTGTGTGCACTTCAGCATCTACGTTTGTATTGGTTGCGGCTGGTGTGAACGACAATGAATGAGATATATTACTTTGTTGCATGTCTTTTATGTTGGATTTAAAAATGTACTCTTGTTCCTTCTTATGGTGCAAATTACCATGCTTTGTGATATTAAGCCCTTTTGAACACCGAAGCTTCTTTGCTTTCATTGCTACATTTTTGGGACTCATAATGCCTTTCCTTTCTGGACATTTTAAAGCATGTTTTGGCTTTTTAGAATCAGATAAAAGAGAATTCATCCCCATTATTAGCAAATCTCTTGGCAACTCTTGACTTTTCTCCCTTCCAGTGGTTTTAGCAGATGACTCTCCAACCACCAAATTCTCTGACTTGGGATGTATATTATTTGTATCACATGTGCATTTTACCACTTTCTGAGTTATTAGGGTTTCTTCTCCTTCCTTGGGTCGTAAGAAACTGGAATTCTTAACACCCAGCACCCTTGGAGGATTTCCATCAAATGTAGTACTATACTCTGTTTTATCAATTAAAAGCTTGTCAATTACAGCTTTAACTGCTTTGGGCCAGCAAAATTTCCCACCTCTGGTCAGTTGTATGGTTTTTTTGGCTGGTAAGTTCTTCTTTAGCTTTTCAATCTGAACTGGAGTTAAACTAGAAGAACAAATTTTTTCAAATAGGTTTTCTGAGGCAAATACTTGTTGTGCTTCTTTCTCTGTAATAAATATATTTTGTTCTCCTATATGTCCTGTACTTCTCAGGTACTGTAGACCTACTTTGAATAAAATATCAATGTCTAAAGACTGTGGGGCAGCTTCTTGCGAATTATTTAACTCTGCTTTGCCGCTGTCAGGACAGTGCAATTCCCCTGCATGGCTTCCCTCAGTTGGGACTGCACAGCTTCTCACATCAGGTAATAGTTCGCCCATTTTTTGTGATTCTTCTGACTCTTGAGGAGGATGTGTCAACCTCATCGTGCCTGTTGTGCTATTTTGTTTTGGAAGACTTCTCTTTGGCTTGTCATACTGAACTGGATCTGAAGGATGCACCTGTTTGGGTATGTATTGCTCTGTAACCAACAGAATTCTTCTACTTCTTTGTTTTTCTGATTCATGAAGATCAAGTTTGCTCCCTTTACCTGAAGAGAATATGAAATGTTGACTGTACTGTGGAATTACTTTCAATAATGCTTCCGGTTCACTTTCTTCCTCGTTTTCTTCTTCTCCACTCCAAAGATTGGTTTCCTTGGTCTCATCTGAAGTAATATTCCCTTCATGTGCTGATAGTTCTAGCTTTACTCGTGCACAACTGGACTTTTCTTCTACTGGCATGATATTTTCTCTTTCTTTTTTGCTATGCATAATAATGTCAGATCTAATAGTAGTAAAAGAGTATGCTGAATTACCTATTTGTTTACCTTGATGCATCTTTGTCACTTTGGTGGCCGAAATACATTTTAGTTCTCTTTGATGGTTGGAAATAACCCCACCCTGGATGTGGAATATGCGTGAATCAGATGATCTTGTGGCATTTATAATGTCACACTTAAAATTCTTTGAAGTTGTTATGCCTGACAATTGTTTGAATTGTTTCTGCCTCAAGGATGAAGATAACTCAGGCAGATAGACATCATAAGTCTCCCTCTTTTTCTTTTCAGTATCGCCACCCTGTTCCTTTTGATGGTTTCCATCAGATAAGGCACCATATTCCCTTGCTGAAAATATGACTTCATCACTCTTTGACTCCCCTGACTTTGAAGGTGAAATACTAGCATATTTCTCTCGCTTTTCAAGTGGAAAATGATTCACTAGAGGACACGGAGCAGAATCCAAAGGAGTTTGAGTAAAGTGTGTTTTAGGTTGTCCCTGAATGTTGGTACTTTCTATTTGGCTTGGCTCCTCATTTGATTGGCCCAGGTCACAATCCATCTTCTGATCTTCCCTGAGCCTAAAATATTCAGTAGTCTCTGGAGCTGGTAAAGTTTCGTGGTTTCCTTCCTCTTCCTTTTCACATTCTACCCTGCTGGATGCACCATGCATATTACTGGCTCCTGGGGGCCATTCTTTACTTTTATGTGGTGCTGCAAGTCCGATGACCTGGCTAATGTGGTTATCTGTCTCATTCAAGCTGCGACTTGTTTGCATGTTGGGCAAAATGGGCACCAGGGAGTGAACAGCCTCTACCTGTGCCTCCGCTACATTCTTACATCTTGGTGAAGTCTTCGACTTCAGGTACAAATGGCACTGCTTGCTATACCTTCCGTTGAACATATGTGACATGGCTGGTTTTTTTGCCTTCATTCTTGCATGGTTGGAACTTACTGTTTTCTTGTTTGCTAATGCATTTTTCTGTCTTGTAGACTCAGAAACAAAAGATCTATTGGAATCAGAAGACTGCAGGGGTGTCTGTTCTGAATCTTTTGGAAACTCAAAATTTTCTTCCACAAAATAAGACTCTAATTCCCGTTCAGCACTTCTCCCCGATGGCAAGCTGTCCTCTGTGGTAGCGTTCAAATGCCTATTGGGGAGCATGTCTCCCACTTTGGGAAGTGGAACCTCTGTTGCTGCAGAGACTTCTATGTTATATTCTAGTTTGTTCCTTTTCTGTAGTGAATTAAGTTCTCCAGAGTCATCTAAAACTTCCCTGGGACTAGTCTGTAAAACCATTTGTGGAAAAAATGATTGACGGTGCACATTTTGCCCATCAATAGACTGTTTTTGTGTTACGTAACTGGTTGACTTTGGTTCTAATTTGCCACGCATGGGGAAGCAAGTGGTAGTTAGATACTCATCTCTCAATCCTTTAGTTTGACTTATCTTTCTAGCTTTGATCTTCAAGTTGCACCCCGAGTGTTTTCTATGGCGAAACTTATGAGCTGCTAGGCTAGTAAATATTTTTGAAATGGGTGGCCTTGTTGCCTTCATAGGTACACATTTGGACGTCACCCTTCTTTTTGTGTATGCTAACCTTATTTTGCGTTTAGAATAAGATAAAGCAAGTATGTTAGAATTAAAAGTCACTGGGAAAGTTGCTAGTAAATCTTTTGCTGGTTTTCTTTTTTCTGAAATATTGTAACTTATTTCCATTACCATTTCCATTTCCAGATAACTTCCAGTATCTGGAGCCTTCATCTGTCTCGCTTGGTTAAAAGGATCTTCAGTCAGTGATTTTCCTGATGTCAAAGGAGGCGGCTCAGAATCTTTAGTGCATTTTACTTGTGTTGGTGTTATTAGACTTTTCTGGATAGTCTGGCTAAGAAATGGATTCATTAAAGGGGAGCAATTAAATTCCATAGTGCTTTCTATGAATGGGATTTTCTGTTTCATTTCTCCCTCTGTGCTATGCTCACTAACTGGGTTTGCATCGAATTTGAGATGACAGCTATAATATGGATCTGCTTCTGATAGCTCTTCTTTGTTCCCTTCAATTTGAAAATTAGTTTGTAGCTTGTCTCCAGTGGCAATTCCCCTACTAATGGAATAGGAAGCCTTTTCTTCTCTTTTTACTTGTAATTTCCCTTGCTTTGGTTTGGTATGATTAAGATTCTCTGCATTTAATGTGCTATTAGGCACACTAGTCCTGTCAGGGCAGATAACATTCCGAAACACGTTTGCCATAATTTTGTCATGTAGGATTTGCTTGATGATAATTTTAAAGTAAGATCTCATTTTCTTTCTATGACTGGGAATACCATGTCCATTGATAAATAGTTTCAGTGAGATTGCTGACTTCTTGACTTTCATAATTATGTATTTGTGACTGGGTCCAACTTTGACTTCAACTTTTGATATTTTTTTCCTGAATTTTGGCTTTTGAAAACCTGGTAAAGTATGCATGCGGATAATAAAATTTTCCAGTGCAACTTCAGCAAAAACTCTGCTTAAAATTTCCCTTTTAGGTGTGACATGATCATCTGATGACTTTTTAGGGTCTCCAACAAGTGGGAAACTACACTCTGTTGCTTCATTTAGAATTTCACCAACTGGCAGATTCTCTGTCAATGATAGTGGCTTCTTTGGATCTGCAGTGTATTCTTTGTCTGTGTCACTCTTTATGCTTTGCTTCAGCTTCTCAACTTGAAATGGATTCACTGTGGGGTATGGAGAATCCATAAAAGGTGTTTGTGTTTGTACTGCTTGCTCTTTGTATTGGGTTTTTCTAATTTCTAAGCAGCCCTGTTCCATGTCATAGTTGATGTTTTGGGGATGCTGCTTTAGATGTGTGCTTACTGTGCTAACTTGTGTCAACTGTGGATTTACCTTTTGTAACACTTCTTGTTGCTCTTCCCCGGTGACATATTGGGGATGTTTCAAACTATAGCTTATAATGTCCTTCTCAATGTATTTGGCCTTATATATTTTCTCATTATCTGCTAATTTCGTTTGCTCTGCTCCTGAAAGGCTTGATGTATCTGTCTTAGATTTTATTCTGCTATGCATCTCCAAATCAGATGGTTCAAAAATTGTAGTATAAGCAGTTTTCAGAATTTCCTCTGACATTTTCTCTCTATGCATATTTTTAATATTGCTTTTAGAGTTACATTCTACTTCCTCACCTGGATTTAGTTGATTATCATCTGTAGTATTAGATATTGATGGCTTTCTTTCTTTCAAAACTACACATTCTTTATTCCCTTGAATTTTTATGCCTGATAATTTGTCATTGCTTTTATGACCTTTGTTTTTTAATGAAATAAGAAAACTGATATCTGGAGTCTCCACCATAATTTTGAGGTCTTTTTGCTCTTGTGTATTTTCCTTTGGAAAGCTCCTTTGGAATTTTGATGTGTTTATTCGGAGTTTCTCTCCTTTGGAAAGTTGAATATGACAATTATCTGTGTTTTTAAAGTCTTCCTCTACTTTCATGCCTCTGTTCGACTCCATTTGGGGCAATAAACCAGATCTCTGCAGCGGTTCAGCTACCACATCTTCTAAAGCTGCTTCATGCTGTGAGTTAGGCAGATCAAATGCTGTTCTACTAGTCGAGGCACAAAACTCTGTAACACCAATCGGATCTTTAAGAGACTCTTTATCCTTCCAGTTTGTTTCTATTAATGAATACCTAGGTGTGCTTAATTTGTAATTGTTGACCTTGGAAGCCCACGTGAGCTTGTGTAGAAGTGCTGATGGAATGTTTTCAAGTCTTCTTTCCTCTGTGCCCTCCTGCTTTACATGCTCAATAGTGCCTGTGGCTCTTCCATCCTCAACAGAACCTGCAGTTCCTTTCTCTCTGTCTGGTGATTTATTTTGCTTCCAGAGAAAATGTCTTTGTTTGAGCATATTTGGTGTGGCTTTCATTCCTTTTTTTCGGGAACATTTTTTAATGTAAGGGGAGACAATCTTGGAAACACAAGGAAGATGTAAAATGATGTCTGATACAAGATCAGTATGTAATGCGTTCATCCCAGTGTTAGTTTTGCTTCCCAACTCCTTGCTCCATTTTGAAGCAGGAGAGGCTGTGATTTGAAATACCCATGAAATTGGTGTTTTCTTTGCCTTTAGAGAGGTAGCTTTCAGACTGAGTTTACTTCTACCTTTCAGGGTTTTTCTTTTGTTTTTCGGTCTTGTTATAGTACATTTGGGAGTCACTGAACTATGTGCAGAGTCCTGGGTTGATTTTGATGTAAGGGTTTGTCCTGTTGGCTGTGGCATCTCAGCAGCAACTGAGTTTGGACTTGGAGCTAACGCTAGAACTTCAACATTCTCAAGAGAAGTATTTTGCCCCTGAATTATGTATTTGCTTTTGCTTGAATCTTCATACCACATATAGTATTGGGCTCCCTCTAAATGTTTATCACACTCCAGTCCCTTGAGTGAATCTTGATTCTCCACAGAATATGAGAGGCTGACTAATCCTTGGTGGCTATCCATACTTTTTCTCATCAAATATGGAGGCTGAGCAAAGGATCTGACCTCGACAGCAGATGGATGACTGGTTAGTTCTTGGTTCTGAATAAATTGCTGGGCTTGGTTGTGAACATTTTGCCCTAAGAATGAATTTTGTGCCTGGGCAGAAATACCCTTTCCACCAGAATGCTGATTCTGAATTGAGGAATCTTTAGATCTTGAATACAGAGAAATAGAGTCACTCTCTAATACAGCCTTTGATTTTACATGAATTTGACTGTTCACATTTTCTTCCAGGTGTCTAACTTGTTCTCTGGAAAGATGTAAGTGGACAGAAGGGCATGGTGTCACATCTAGATGTTCATTTTCTATAGTTAATTTACATGTTCTTGAGAAGTTAAGATCAGAAGGTGTAACGCTTTTATTTTTGTTGGTTTTCATTATTGAAAATAATTTTTTGGGTGAAAATTGTAGTTTTTCATATTCATCTTTTAGAAATTGTCTATGACTTTGAAAATATTCCTTTACTCCTGGATTGGATTCCGAAAAAGATGAGGTAGTCTCAAGTAGAGATGTTATAAGATTTTCACTAAAGTGACTTACTTGATATTCACTTTCACTGGTACTTGACCATATGATTTCATCTGATGAAGGAATTCCACCACTAAAGCTTCCTTCATTCACTTCAGATGTAAGTGTAGTAACTGTACTTCCAGAAAAAGTACTAACTCTGAAACACAAGATAAATAGTGATTATTGTTTAAGACATATTCTTTTTTGTTTTGTTTTGTTTTGGGTTTTTTTTGGTGGGCATCACTGCCTCTGGTGGTTGTGGTTGTTACCTAGTGCCGCTCCTGAGAGCGGCCGCTGGATTTGAACCGCCAAGCCCGCGGGCTACAGTTCCGCACTCAACCACTTACGCCACCAGGGCTCAGCCCAAGACATATTCATTATAAGAAATCTCTTCTTGATTTAAGAGAGCCCAGGATAAATCAGAAAACCACAATCCATATTACAAAAGGATGCAATATCTAGTGCCTTTCATTAACAAAGTGAACTGAATTGTTTACATAGCTTAGAGAATGATGTACTTTCTACCTTGAAAACCTTTCTACAAGGGGCTGAGCCCCACTGGCATAGTGGTTGTGCACGGGACTGCGGCCCACTGGGATGGAGGTTCGATTCCAGCTCCACGGAGCAAAGGCTGGGCCTCCTACTCCCACCACCTGAGGGCAGTGATGCCCTCCCCCCAAAAAAAATTTCTACAAATTACTGAAAACCAAATGAAGGCTGAGCATGACAGTGGGCCAAGAGGAAAGTAAAAGGAAATAGAGGAAAGAACTGGGAGACAAAAGGCATTTATAGAGGTCTAAATACAGGCATGTACATAGGCAAATATATTTATATATGATGATGGGGAAATAGATCTATGTGCATATATTTAAAGAGTTAGTATTAAAGCAGCAGATGGGCATTGGACCTCCACTCAAGTACTTTTTCAATGCAAGAACACTTTGTTTTAGCAAATTGGCATTCCATGATGCTCACCTTCTTGACACGATCACTGAAGACAAATGTTTGCACAAGCAAAAGTGAAGAAAGCTGATGGTGGCCGGCTACCCAAAGCTATAGTATCTTGGGGTGTTAAAGGCTTGAAAGTAAACAAGTGGCCATCTAGCTCATTCCAACGGAGCCGACATGGAAGAAGCACACTAGTCTGTGTGACCACAAGGTGTCGAAGGGATCAGGCATCAAAGAACTAAAAATTATATCAACATAAATGAGGGGGAGTACAGATTGGGGACCCAAAGCCCATCTGTAGGTGAAGCAACATCCTCTTAGAGAAGGGTCACGGGAAGACCAGTTAGTCAGGGTACAGTGTAGAAACAATGAAATATGCAACCTTCTTCTAGTTCTTAAATGCTTCTTCCCCCAACTATCGTGATCTCAATTCTACCTTACAAATCTGGCTACACTAGGGGATGTACACTGGTACAGATAGGAACCAGAAACATAGGGAGTCCAGGACAGATGATCCCTTCAGGACCAGTGGTGAGGGTGGCAACACTGGGAGGGTTGAGGGAAGGTGAAGTAGAAAGGGGGAACCAATTACAAGGATCTAACTATAACCTCCCCCCTGGAGTACAGACAACAGGGAAGTGGGTGACGGGAATAATCAGACAGTGTACAATATGACAAAATAATAATTTACTAATTATCAAGGGTTCATGAGGGAGGAGGAAGTGGAAAGAGAGGGGAAATATGAGGAGCTAATACCAAGGGCTTAAGGAGAAAGAAAACGTTTTGAGAATGATGATGGCAACAAATGTAATGTGCCTTGCATACAATAGATGTGCATATTGATGGAGATAGAGTTGTATAAGCCCCCAATAAAATGATTAAAACAAAAACAAAAAAACAGAAAAAACCTTTCTACAAGTAATAAATCAAAATTATAGGATGAGACTGTAGTATTTAACAGGAAATAGCTTATTTTGTTCCATAAGTGAGTGTGAAAAATAGTGAAAATATTTTTATATAAAATTTATCAATACAACAGAACAATGCCCAATTCTATAATTTGCACTTTTCCTTTATGTCCAAATTATTTTCGTGGGGCTTACTTCAAAAGAGCATTCTAGTTGGCCAGGATAGTGTTGAGATACTTCACCAAGACGATAGTATGGAAGCTTCAATTTCTTCTGTGGTTTTCCTTATTCAATGTTCACTTGTCAGATGCATATGAGGAAACTAAAAATACCATGACTTGAGCCAGATACACCTTAGCCCTCAAAGTGACATCTTGCTTTCAATACTTTGAAGAGGCTTTATGTGGGAGGTCTGCCCAATGCAAGACACTGCTTACTATACTGCTACTCCCATGACTACAGATTGTGCAGCATCCAAAGTGAAATTCTTGACAATTTCAGTCTTGTATTAAAACATCATATTTATTCACCTTGCTTTTTATTATATTTATTCAAACATCCTGTACCGTGCTATTGTCTATTAGACTAGTTGTGAAAATCTCAGCTGTCTTCACTTTGAGTTACAATTCATACTGAAGATTCCAGTTTTTGATTTTCATAAATAACTGCTTCAAATTCCCAATTTCAGCCGGGAAGGCTGTTTCATCTGGATTATCAAGAAGTCTTCTTCCAAAATGAAGCTAAGTTCTTCTTCATATAGTCCACCTTCTTGGGTGATTTACTCAGCTTGGATTAGTATCATGAAAAAATATAATCCTGAAAAGATATACACCTTTCCTAATTCGGCACCGTACAGCATGCCCTTGTTCAAATGATTGGTCCTTCGTATAGGCACAGGTTCTGAATGTGCAATGCCATCCAGAATTTGGGAAGATCCACACTTTCAAATGCCTTGGAAGTCAATAAAACACAAGTAAACATTTCCCCCAAATGTTCTCTGTCTTCAGTCAAGATCCATCTGACATTAATCCACATCCTCTATTGAATCCAGTTTGAATTTCTGGCAGTTCCTACTAATGTACTGCTATAGCCACGTATGCATTTATGTCCAACAAAATCTTATTTGTATGTGGTATTAATGACATGGTTCAGTAATGTCTGTATTCTGTTGGTCTTCTTCTTACTTTTTGGAATGGCCACAAAGGTATTGGCCAGGTTGCTTTCCTCTAAACTTTTTGGCATAGACTAGTGAGTGCTTCCAAAGATTCATTAGCTTGCTGACCTAGTTCAATGGTATTCCATCAGTTCTGAGAACCTTTTTCACTAATGCCTTCAGTACAGCTTGAATTTCTTCCTTCAACATCAATCACTCTGGTTCATACCTCTTCAAATGGGTGAATGTTGACAACTCTTTGGTACAGTGACTCTGTGTATGCCTTCCACCGTATTGCTGATCCTTGCATCATTCAATATTTTTTCCAAGGAATCCTACAATACAGAAGTTAGAGGCTTGAAACTCTTCTTCAGTTTGTTCAGCTTAAGACACGTGAAAGTCTGTGCACATTTCATTGTAATGTTGCTCTTTGTCTTCTTCAGCTGTCCTTTGAAATTTTCTTCAGCTCTCTTTTATTGCTATTTTTCCTCGTGAGTGAGCTATCAACAGCAAGTTTCTGAGCCTCTTATGATATCCACTTTGGCTTTTTCTTTCTTTCCTGTCTTTTCAACATCATTTTTATTTATGTATGATATTCTTGATGTCGTTCTGCAGCTCACCTGGTTTCTATCCTTGTGTTCAACACATCACATCTGTTTTCAAGACGTTCCCTATATGTGCATGGGATATGCCAGGTCATATTTGGGCTGTTGTGAAGTTGTTTTATTCTTCAGTTTCTATTTGAACTAGCATATGAGCAACTGATAGTCTGTTCCACAGATGATCCGTGGCCCTGTTTTGACTGATAACATAGGCATCTCCACTGTCTTCTCCCTCAGATGTAGTCAGTATGATTCCTATGTATTCCATCAGTAAAGTTCACATATATATTGCCATCATTATGATGTTGAGAAACAGTACTTGCAATGAAGAAGTCATTGGTCTACAAAATTCTGTCATGCAATCTTCAGTTTTGCTTCTATAACCAAGGTTATATTTTCCAACAACCGTTCTTTCTTGTTTCAAACATTGCACTCCACTTGCTAATAATTATCAATGCTCCTCTGACCAATGTCAGACTGAAGAAGTTGTTGTTGTTGCTAGGTGCTGTTCAGTTGATTCTGACCCATAGTGTCTCCAGGTACAACAGAAACACCGTGCCACCCGCACAATTGTTCCTACATTTCAGTCCATTGTTACAGCCACTGTCTCCATCCATCTTGTTGAGTGTCTTCTTCTTTTAGCTGCCCTGCTACTTTACAGACATGATGTCCTTTCTTTAGGGGCATGTTTCTCCTGATACCATGGTCAAAATGAAGGAGATGAAGTCTTTACATCTTTGCCTCTAGGAAGCATCTTTTTACTTCTTCCAAGGCAGATCTACTGCTTCTTCTGGAAGCCCACCATACTTTCAATAATTTTCAGCACCACTATTCAAATACATTGATTCCTCTCCTGTCTATATATTAAGAATTAAGGTTGCAGATGGATACTGGGTCTCAACTGAAGTACTCCCTCAACACAAGAACACTGTGTTCTAATAATCCGGCATCCTTTGATGTTCACCTTTCCAACAGGATCACTGAAGACAAAATGGGTGCGTAAACAAATGTGGTGAAGAAAGCTGATGGTGCCCACCTAACAAAAGATATGGCATCTGTGTTCTTAAAGGCTCAAAGATAAACAAGTGGCCATCTATCTGAGAATCAACAAAGCCCACATGGAGGAAGCATACCAGCCTGTGTGATCATGAGATGTTGATGGGATCAGAGATCAGGCATCTAAGGCCAGAACAAAATCATACCCAATGTGAATTGGGGGTGCTAGAGTCGATATCCAAAGCCCATCTGTAGACAATTGGACATCCTCTCACAGAAGGGTCATAAAGAAGAGATGCGTCAATCAGGATGCAGTATAGCACCAATGAAACACAACTTTCCTCTAGTTATTTAATGCTTCCTTCCCCCCACTATCCTTGCCTCAATTTTACCTTATAAATTGGATTAGACACAAACATGCATAATGCTACAGATAAGAGCTCACCAAACAGGAAATCTAGGATCGATAAACCCCTCATGGCCAACAATGAGAATACAGATACCAGGAGAATAAAGGGAAGGTGGCAGGAGAAAGCAGGAAATCAGTCACAAGGATCAATATATAACCCCCTCCCAGGGGGACAAACAACAGAAAAGTGGGTGAAGGGTGACAGAGGATGATATAAGATATGAAAATAATTACCTATAACTTATCAAGGGTTCATGAGGGAAGGAAGGTAGGGGAGGGGGAAATGTGTAGCTGATTTTAAGGACTCAAGTAGAAGGAAAATGTTTTGAAAATGATGATGGATCAAGAGTGACCTCAACAAATGGAAGAATGTCCCATACTCATGGATTAGAAGACACAATACAGTAAAAATGTGCTCAAGGTACTACATAAATTTAATGCTATCCTGATATAAATCTCACCATCCTTCTTCAAAGAGTTGAAAAAACTGATTACCAACTTCATATAAAGAGGGAAGAAAGGCAGAATTAGCAGAGAACTTCTCAAGAAGGAGGACAAAGTGGAAAGGCTTGCTTTTAGCACATATTATATGGCCACAGTAGTCAAAATAGTGTGGTACTGGTATAATGACAGATATTCAGACCAATGGAAAAGAGTTGAAAACTCAGAAATAAAAACATCAGCATACAGGCAATTGATTTTTTATAAAAGCCCAAAAATATCAAATGGTAAGCACATGACCTCTTCAATAAATGATGCTGGAAAAAATTGATATCTACCTACAGAAAAATGAAGCAAGACCCTTGCCTCAGTCCATGCACAAGAGTAAACTCAAGGTGGATCACAGACCCTGAGGTAAAATTCCAAACAATTAAGGCCATTAATGAGAAGCTTGGCACGGGGAATACACAGGCTATCAGAAATAGGGAAGGATACAAATACAAGAGTCACAAATTGACAAGTGGGACAAACTGAAGATAAATCATCTGTGTACACTGAAAACTTCACAAAGAGAACCCAATGACTGGGAAAACATCTTTAGCAATGACACATCAGACAAAGGCCTTACTACTAAAAGATACAATATTTTGCAAACTTCCAATAAAATAACTACCCACTGAAAAGGTGGGCAAAGGACCTGAACAGAAGTTTCACAGAGGGAGAAATCTGAATGCCCATTAAACGTAAGAAAATATTCCTGACCATTAGCCATAAGAGAAATGCAACTTAAAACAGCTATGAGATACCACCTAACACCCTCAAAGATAGTCTAATTCAAAAAATCAGAAAGCAACAAGTGTTGGATGGGTTGTGGGGAGACAGGAACTCTCACTGCTGGTGGATCTGTAGTTATGTACAGCCACTATGGATGTCAATTTGGTGACATCTAAAACAGATGGAAATTGAGCTACCATAAGACCCAGCAATTCCCCTACTGGGTATATACCCAGAAGAGGCAAGAATCAAAGCATGGCCAGACAGCTGTGCTCCAATGTTCACAATGCAGCACAGTTCACAATTGCAAGGAGTACCAACCTGAGAAACTCATCTCCTGGTACTATGTATTTGACAATGCTCAGAGGTTATTCATAAGATTTTCACCGGCTAGTTGCTCAGATATGGGCTGCATATTCCTTCTTCATAGTCTGTTCTTACACTTGTCTGTTAGTTTGTTGTACTGTGGTGGTTTACATGTTGCTTGATGCTGGAAGTCATGCTACTAGTATTTCATATACCAGTTGGATCACGATAGTGATCAGGTTTCAGCTGAGCTTCCAGACTAAGAAGGGTGGAATGCAACATCTTTTAAACTCAAAATGGCCTTAATCCCATGAAAAGCGTGTTTCCAAAAACATCTTCTATCTTACAAGGGAAACTACCAGAGATCAGAGAGATCTACTACTGCCAAGAAGAAAAGTGGGGAAGTGGAGTATGTCTTTTGGACCAGGGCTGCCCGCACTGTGAAGCACCTAGAACCAGGAGGAGACTGGTGTGAAGGCATTTGGAGATCTCCAAAGAATGCTGGGCCAAAACACACTGTCTAGACTTTCTAAACAAGTCTAAACAAGACTTTCCCCCAGAGCCAAGAGAGGGGCAGACTGCCTTTAAAGTCGGCATTCTGAATTTGGACTTCTAGTCTCCTAAATTGAAAGAATAAATTTCTGTTGGTTAAGGTTATTCATTTATATTTTTTCCTGTTAAACAGCACTAGATAATGAAGGTAGATGCCATTAATTGCTTTTTCTTGAATATATATATATATACATAATATATATTTTTCTTTCCATATCACTGCTTTGGTGGGAGTAGGAAGCTCAGTCTTGCTCCTGGAGAGCTGCTGCTGGATTTGAACTGTCAACCCTATGGGCCGCAGTCCCGCACACCACCACTGCGCCACTGGGGCTCAGCTACCTGTATGTTTTTCACAAAGTCTCTTTATTAAGTTGAATCCTGTCTATTACTGCTGAGAGTTTTCATTGGGAAGGAAATGTTGGATCTCAAATGTTTTGGGGGCATAAATTAAGATGACCATGTGAATTTGGAGGCACACACATACACAAAAACTCATACCATCAAGTCAATTCTAACTCATAGCAGAAGTACAGTGGTGAGGAAAACTGAGAAATTAAGTCTAAAGAGTTTGCAGAAACATATACTTTCATGAACAACCAAAAAAAGTCATCCATTAAGGAAATTACATTTTATTATACTGACAGAAGAGGGTACTTTTGAGCTAGCAATCAAACAGGCTTCATTCCTTTAGAAGAACCAATATAAGATGAAAACAGAAAATGAAGGCTGAGCCCCGGTGGCGTAGTGGTTGTGCGCGGGACTGCGGCCCACTGGGATGGAGGTTCAATTCCAGCAGTGGGGCTGGGCCTCCTACTCCCACCACCGGACAGCAGTGATGCCCCCCCCCCTCCAAAAAAAAAAAAAAAAGAAAAGAAAATGAAGATGAAGATGAAGATGAAGATGAACGGTAATAAAAATTCATCACCACAAGGCAATCTTAAACCAAAAGACAGAGGCAAACAGTCATCCAAACTGAATTAAACAGTCTCAAACAAATGTCTGGAGTTATGAAAAACAAACAAAAATAAACCAATAATTTTGAATTATGAATTCAAATCCTATGACCAGAAACCTGAAACAAAAAGGAAGCAAATATAACTCAGGAATTAAAATGAAAAAGAGAAATCTGTCTCATAAATGAAGACTCAACAGGTGTGCAAGGGAGAATTTATTTGGATTAAAGTGTAATAAATGGTTACGAAGAGAAGAAAACGTCAAATGGAAATGTCTAAGATAAAATTTAAGATTGAAGACAAGCAAATAAGATTAACCACATTTACAATTAAATTCCTGGTAAAGAAAAACAGAACAGTATGGAATGAAAAACTAAAACTAGCGCTGAGCCCTGGTGGCATAGTATAGTTGAGTGTGGGACTGCGGCTCATTGGCATGGTGGTTCAAATCCAGCAGCAGCTCTCCGGGAGCAAGGGTGGTAGCTCCTATGACCACAAGAGGGCAGTGATACCCCCCCCAAAAGAAAAGTTAAAACTATAATCCAAGAAAAATTTATGCAAACCTAAAATCTGAATTTCTGTATAGAAAATGTTAAGCACGTGCCTTGAAAATGAACATGGAAAAATTAATTACAAGATAAATCCCCCTAAAGCAACTGGAATATACAGATTTTAAGCAAAATCCTCAGGGTCTATGGTAAAAAAAAGAAATATATATGTATATGCATAAGAAAGTTAGGTTGGCCTGGGGTCTTACAGGCTTGAAAGTAAACAAGCGGCCATCCAGCTCAGAAGCAAAGAAGCCCACATAGAAGAAGCACACCAGCCTGTGTGACCACAAGGTCACAGCGATCCAGTGTCAGGCATCAGAGAACTAAAAATCATATCATTATAAATGAGGGGGAGTGCAGATTGGGGACAGACAGTGGAGGAGTGGGTGAGGGGAGATGTCGGGCATTGCAAGATATGACAAAACAATAATAATTTATAAAATATTGAGGGTTGGTGGGGAAGGGAGGAACAAGGATGGAGGGGAAAGGATGAGAAGTTGCTATCAAGGGCTCAGGTGGAAAAGCAGATATCTGGAGAATGATGATGGCAGCAGGTGAGTGAAGGTGTTTGGCATAGCATATGCATTTACGTATTGTGAAAAGCGATGTACGAGCCCCCAATAAATTTTTTTTAATTATATTAAAAATTTTTTAACTTCTATTAATTCACTTTCTGATGCACTTTGTCTGATATCAAGGCTATGCACATCCCTGGTCAATGGGTCAGAGGAATTCAATGGAAGCACAATCCATGTAAGAATTTTCTAATAAATTTTAAAATTTCACTGTCTTGATTTGTGTGAATCAGATACTAAGAATTTAAGCTCTAATAAAATTTCCTCCTCTGATCTTGGATTTTTTTATTTAAAATCTTGGATCACACAGGCTAGTGAGTTGCTTCATAGACACTCATATGTGTATGAGAGAACTTTATATCAAAGAGTAATTATGCATCAAGAAACATCCTAACCCAGTCCACATCAAGATCACAAGTCTGGTATTAGCCCATATGTTTGATAATAATCTATAAATTCCTCTTCTAACTCACACAACACATGCAATGACTGAATGCAGGAAGATCATGGGCCAGTGGGTGGAAAGTCTCGTGGTCCCAGTGGCAGTGGAAGCATCTCAGTGTTGTCAGGGGTCTCCACATGGCTCCTCCCACTCCAGGACTGTAACGTAGCTCAATATGTCTTGTTAACAAGAATGTCTTACAAGGAGTCTGTGTATGTCCCTCTTCCAGAGTGCTATTTATCTCCATGGCGCCTCCAAATGAGTTTAACAAGCTGTGACCTAATTGACAGGATAGACTCCACCCCTTCACTCTTAACTCTCAAGTTGACATTGGATTATTTAACTACCACATTTTGCTTCCATTCCTTAGGTCTTCAATATCTGAACATTTTTCAAAGCTATATATAAGGTTTTCAGCAGTTCTTCCTTTCAGGTGGGCAGCCCAGTCTCTCTTCATTGACTTTTCTTAGTCTGGAAGCTCTTGAAACCCGTTCACTTGGGTGTCTCGGTTAGCATTTGAAACACATTAACCAAGTGTCCAGCATCATAACTACACACAAGTCACCACAGTACGACCATCTGACAGAAAAATGGTACAATCCAAGGACTGAATAGAAGATTTCAAAGATCAACTCAAGGACACAAAGCCAAGGAAAATGTGCAAAGATCAAGAATTAAAAAAAAACCAAAGGGGAAGAAAATGCTTAGGTATCTTAAACTGAAAGTACTCAAGAAAAAAATTCAAGCCTCGATTTACAATCTTGAAAGATTCTATGGGCAAAATATTGAATGAGGCAGGAAGCCACCAGAAGAACTGGATGATATTTCACCATTTCAAAGTAGGTAGCATTTGAAGAGGAACCAAAGGTGCTAAAGGAAGAAGTTCAAGATGCCCTGAAAGAATTAACCAAAAACAAGGTTCTAGGAATCAATGGATTACTAATTGAAATGTTTCAAGAAGCTGATGAAGCACTAGAAATACTCACTAATCTATACCCAGAAATTTGGAACAGAGCTCCTTGGCTGATTGACTCCAAAAGATTCATATTTATACCTATTCCAAAGAAATGTGACCCAACAGAATGCTCTAACTATAGGATAATATCACTGATGTCACATGCCAGTAACATTTTGCAGAAGATCATCCAACAAAAGTTGCAGTAGCGATTGACAGGGGGCTGCAAGGGGTTCAGTCTGGATTCAGTAGAGTACACGGCACAAGATATAGCTTTGTGATGTCAGGTGGTTATTTGCTCAAAACAAAGAATACCAGCAATATGTTTGTGTTAATTGAGTATACCAAAGCATTTGACTGCATGGATCATAACAAACTTTGGATAACTGTGAGAAGGATGGAATTCCAGAACATTCATTGTGCCCAGGATGAACTTGTACATGGATCAAGCAGCAGTTGGGAAAATGGAACAAGGGAATACCATATGGTATAAAATCAGGGAAGGTGTGTAACAGGGTTGTATCCCCTCACCATACTTATTCAAGCTGTATGTTGAGCAAATAGAGAAGCTGACTTTTATGAAAACAGATGAGACATCAGGATTGGAGGAAGATTTATTAATAACCTGTGAGATGCATATGACACAATCTTGCTAGCGGAAAGCGATGTCTGAAGTACTGGCTGATGAAGATCAAGGATTGCAGCCTTCAGTATTGGTTACGACTCAATGTAAAGATGGCCCATATCCTTACAACTGGACCAATAGGCAACATCACGATCAATGGAGAAAAGTTTGAAGTTGTCAAGGATTTTATCTTGCTTGGATCCACAATGAATACACATGGAAGCAGCAGCCAAAAGTTCAAGACAAGTTGCATCAGGTAAATCTGTTAAACAAATCCTTTTTAGAGCATTGAAAAACACGGATGTTACTTTGAGGTTTAAGGTTCACCTGACCCAAGCTATGGTATTTTCAATTGCCTCATATACATATGAAAGTTGGACATTAACTAAGGAGGACTAAAGAGGAATCTATGCATTTGAATTTTGGTGCTAGAGAAGAACATTGAAAGTTTCAAAATTTGTTAAATGGATAAACTGATCTGTCCTGGAAGAAGTTCAAACATGCTTCTCCTTAATGGTAAGGGTGGTGAGATTTCATCTTATATACCTTGGACATGTTGTCAGGGAAGACCATTACCTGGGAAGGACATTATGTTTGAAAAAGTACAGGGGCTGAAAAGGAGAGGAAAACCCTCAAGGAGATGGCTGGTACCAAGGCTGCAACAAGGAGTTCCAGAAAGGAACCATTATGAGAATGGAGCTGGACTGGGTTGTCTTTTGTTCTTTCGTGCATATGGCTGCTCTGGGTCAGAAGGGACTGGAGGGGACCTAACACCACCACCTAGTAGTAGCATCTCCATTGCTCCAGCAATTCCCCTTGCCCTTTCTAAAATGACAACCTTGGACCCTATTGGTAATTATGTGTCAGAATTCACTTGATGGCCGGAAATTTGTTTTCTTTCTTTCTCTTTGGCAGCAAAAACTATTTGGAAGACTCATGCATATTTGCTGTGTTTCCTCTCCTGACTTGATCTCTTTTCGACCCCTTATGCTCCATTGACTATTGCCCCCACCTCCACACAGAAATTGCTCTCCTTGAAGTTGCTAAAATCAATGGACCTCATAGCACTCGACCTACTGTATGCTTAATTCCTCTTTCCTTTTAAGGCTTTGCTCATATTTAATATTATGATTGACTTTTCTTCCCACAATCCCCCTTGCACCTTATAGGCCCTCAGTAAAGGTCTGTTGAAGGGGCATCTCCATCTCTAGGCTTTTTGCTACAACAAGCTAATTTGGACAAACAATCTAATGCTCTTCAATTTAAGCCAGTGAAGGAATTTAACATGCACAAAATACTTACAAATGTAGCTGAGCCTTTTCTAATAAAGCTTTGGAGGCATAAATTAAAGAGGAGTCTATCTTGAACATAGACTCAGTGACCCTAATCTGACAGAATGGAACTGCCCCAACAGGCTTTTAGATAATAATTTACTCATGACTTCCACTAAATTATCCTAAGTTTTCTGGGGAAAAAATCATCTGTGACTGTCCCCAACCACTTGCTGCTAGGATTCTTTCTACTTATACCTCCAAATATTGTTCCAGCTTCCCAGCTTCCCACCTTAGGCAGACATCTACCTTAGAACTAGAGTTGCCTCCAGTAAGAAAACAGAGAAACCAGATTAAATTAATAAGAGCCCTTTAGGACTGACAAAGGAAAGACAGAGTAATGTCAAATAATCTTCAGACTCATTGTCCCCACAGATACTACTAATCTGGCTGAAATGTTAATTTGTTCAGTCTTTGTGTAATCACCATCAATGGCTACTGTCCACAATCTATGTAGAAAATTCATTCCTTAACCTACTTTAGAAAACTATGTATGATCTGACTCCTATCTGCTCTCTCATATTTTCTTTTTTGTTTGTTTGGTTTTTGGGGGGGCATCACTGCCCTCTGGTGGTGAGAGTAGGAGGCCCAGCCTTTGCTCCATGGAGCTGGAATCGAACTTCCATCCCAGTGGGCCACAGTCCCGCACACAACCACTACGCCACCGGGGCTCAGCCCCTCTCACATTTTCTAAGTTCAAACTTGACATCCTAGCAACTGTGAAACAACTAATCTTTTTTTTGCATATATTCTGCTATTTCTCATTCCTTTACTTTTTTTCATACTCTGGAATGCTTTTTTAAATTCTTCTACTCTTCTTTTTCAATGGCTCCTGGTTGCACAGTGGGTTAAGCATTGACCTCACAGAATTTACGTTAATGACACAGATGGAAGATAGCCCGTGGAGTAAAGCCTGCGGGATCTTCATTTGCTGGTGAAGGTTCATCTCTTCTCAAATTGAGAAGAAACAACTGCAAGCATTAATTAATCATCTAAATTTGGAATGTAGAAAATATCAGTCTAGGAAAAAAATCAACATAAAAATTGACACTCAAGGCATTGATGAGCTGAAATGGACTTAGGGTTTTGACCATCTTGAAACAGAAAATCATATGCCGAGAAGGAAGCAATCAAAAATTGCGGTGTTACATTTATCTTCAAAAAGGACATTTCAAGATCTACCTTGAAGTACCATATCTATATTTCTCTCTGGTGATTAATACTTCCTTTGATAGGGTTTAATATATCTGAATTCAAGGAAATCCAGTCAATACAACTATTTTTCAAATTTATGCACCAATCACCCAGGCTAGTGAAGAAGTTGAATAACTGTACCAAAATCTTCAGTCTGAAATTGACCAAACATGCAATCTAAATGTAGTGATATTGGCAATTGGAATGCAAAAGCTTGAAACAATGGGAAATTAATAGCAGTTATAAAATACAGCCTTGGTGATATAAAAATGAAGCTAGAGATCGAATGATAGAGTTTTTGGATGACAGGTGAACTTCTCCAGACAGAATACATAGAAATCAAACTGACTACATCTGTAGGAAAAGACAACAGAGAAGCTCAATATTAGCAGCTAAAACCAAGAATTGACTGTAGAATAAGCCATAAATAGCTCATATATAAGTTCATGCTGAAGTTAAAGAAAACTAGAAGAAAGCCAAAACAGTCAAAAAAGAAACTCTGAATTTATCCCACATGAATTTCAAAAATATCTCAATAACAGATTTGACATATCAATCACAAATGGCAGAAGATCAATGAGCTGTGGGATGGCATCAAGAACATCATACACCAAGAAAGCAAATGGTCATTGAAAAGATAAAGAAGACAGAAAAATACTCAGTGGATGTCAGAAGTGACTCTGAAACTAGTTCTTACTTACAAAATAGCTACAGTACATGGGAGAAGTGAAGAAATAAGAACTGAGGAGAACATTTCAAAGGGCAGCTCAAGAACACAAAGTAAAACATTATAATGAAATGTGAAAAGAACTAAAGTCAAAGGCCTTGAAAAGCAAAAAAGGAAGAACATGTTTAGCATTATTTTCAACTGGAAGAACTACAAAAACATTCAAACCAGAATTTTCAATGTTGAAAGATTCTATGGGCAAAATACAATGAAAGATGTGTCAAAAGAAGATGCAAAGGGCAGTCACTGTCTCAAAAAGAAGTGATGATATGCAGCCATTTTGAGTAGTAGCATATGAGCAAGAATCAAGGCTAACGAAGGAAGAGGGCCAAGCTTCAATGCTTTCATTCAAAGCACCAGCAATTGATGGAAGACCAGTGGGAACGTTTCAACAAGCTGATGAAACACTCGAAGCACTCGTCACAAATGACAGAAAATGAGGAACGCAGCTACCTGTTCAAAGGGTTGGAAGAGATCCATCCACTCCAAAAAAGAATGACCCATTCCAAAGAAAGATGAATGAACAGAATGCTTAAACTGTAAAACAATATCATTCATATCACTTTCAAGTAAAATTTTGCTGAAGATCATTCAACAAAGGTTTCAGGGCAGCTTTGCTGGCCTCTCGGGCCTCAGAACCGCCCAGGGGCACAAAATGCTCCTGTCTCTCTTTCTCTGCTATCCCTTCCCTTGCACAAAGTCTTTCCCTACCTCCAATAAAGCCTTTATATTTGCTTTTCATCACTAAAAAAAAAAAATGTTTAGTAGTACATTGACAAGAGATGCCAGGGGTTCAGGTTCGATTCAGAAAATGATGTGTGGAACAAAGAATATCACTGCTGATGTCAGATGAATCCTGGCTCAAAGCAAAGAACACCAGAAAGATCTTTACTTGTGCTTTATTGACTCCGCCAAAGAATTTGTCTGTGTGGATCAAAATAAACTATGGGTAGCCTTGAGAAGAATGAGAATTCTAGAACACTACTTTGTGCTCACTCGGAACCTGTACATGGATAAGAGGCAATTGTGTAAACAGAACATAGAAATATTACAGGGCTTAAAGTCAAGAAAGGTGTGGAACAGGGTTGGACTCTCTCATTATATTTATTTAATTTGTATGCTGAACAAATAACCAGAGAATCCAGCTTCCATGAAGAAGAATGTGGTCTCAAGAGTGGTGGACAGCTTATTAACAGCCTGACACATGCAGATGATCTAACATTGTTTCCTGAAAGTTAGTATTGGAAGCATTTGCTGACAAAGGAAGATCAAAGATTGCAGCCTTCAGTACAATGTAAATAGAACAAAAAATTCTCACAACTGGATCAGTAGGTATAACATGGAAAACAGAGAAAAGAATGGTGTTCTCAAAGATTTCCTCTTGTTTGGATCCACACTGCTCATGGAAGGATCATTGAAGAAATCATACATATTGCATTGAGTCAATATACTGCACAAGATCTCTTAAAAGAGTTGAAAAGCAAGGAGGTTCCTTCACCTCACATGTGAAAATTGGTGACTGAATAAGGAAGACTGAAAAGGAATCCATGTATTTGAATTATTGTGTTGAAGAATATTAAAAGTCCAAGGATTGCCCTAAGAACATACAGATCTGTCTAGGATGTGGTATAGCCAGAATGCTCATTAGAGGCAAGTAATTCAAGACTTCATCTCAAGGACTTGAGGCGTGTTATCAGGAGAGACCCATCTCTGGAGAAGGACATCAAGCTTGGGAAAGCAGTGTGGCAGCATAAAAGAGGAAAATCTTCGACAGGATGGAGGGACCCAGTGACCGCACTGATGGGTTCAGACGTCGGAATGAGTGTGAGGATGGTGCAGGACCAAGCAAGGTTCCTCTCTATTGTACACACAGTTCCTGCCAGTGAGAACAGACTCAATGGCACCTGACAACAAGAGGAAAAGGAGAAAAACGGAGGAAAGGGGAAGCCATGGTTTTCAGAGCAGGCAGGAGTTTAAGCGGGTAAAGGGGAAGACAACTTTTAATAAGACGATGGGCAAAAATGATTGGAACAGGGCAAGACAGTAGGAAGCATGAATATGTTGACTACAAAAATGGCAATCGGATCTGTAAAATACCACCTAATTTATACACACAACAACAACAACAACAACAACCCTGGTAATTTCTATACAGAGGAAGCTCTTTTGTGAAATTCAGAAGTAAATGTTATTTTTAAACACGACTTCTTTGATTTAATATAACAATATAGCACTTACCTTGTTTTTGAAGACGAATGAGTCATAGACCAAGTATCTAGAATGGGAATTAAAAAGAAAAAGAGTTTCAATGGGAACTCAGGCTGAATGACTTCTATATTAAAATATAAACTATATGCCACTTACCTGAGTTCTCACTTTTCAAGCATCTGTTGTCCTTCTATTTCAAGGGAGACAAAATGTTAGAAGAGTAATCCAAATATAAAAGTTCCATAACTTTATAGGGGATTCTGAAATATGGGGAAGAGTAAAGGAATTACTTGTTCTTACCTTCTGGGTATTTGAAATATTACCTTCTGGAAATATAGACTTCTTCTGAAAGGATGTATAAAATTTTATGAATACTATTTCAAAAACAATTCCTAGTAAAATTATAAAGAAGATAACCATCCAATCATTTTGAAAAATCCAGGACTCTAGAAGGTCCCATAGCATGAAAAATGTATTATCTTCCATTTCGTCCCTCCCCTCCTTCTTAAGGAAGTTGTATTGTTTGGGCATTTTAACATATGAAAGAGACTGGTGTCTCCATTCCTAAGTTCTCAATTTTGGATGCCCACAAACCCAAAATGATGGCATGGCCATTTCATAACCACATGTCATGCTCTGCCAGACCAGAAAAAAACCTTCCAGTGGTGCTGAGTGTCTGATCAGGTCTGCGACTGCTCTGGGGAAATAAGGTAAGAGACGTGTCATAGTGGGTACTCAAGTGAGCTCACATCAGCTTATTTTAGCAATAAACCAAGTTCTCTGGTCAGACATGCATAGTGCTATGGTTTGTTTGAAATTTTAAAGGAATACCTTATAAATTTCATTAAAAGAAATATGATTTAAAAACAACCAATGAGCGTATTTGGGGCTTTTGTGTTCTCTCTCATTATACATACATACCCACACACGCACGCAATGAGGTTTAATAAAGTTCATGAAAAAACAAAATGAAAAGATAATCAAGTTCCATAAAGTTTTGAAACCTCCCCTCATATAACAAATTTGAATTGGTAGGAAGAACTTTGCATAGTCAAAATTTTTGTTAGTACCAGCATATTTTGTGCTGCTTTGTGGTCAGGAAAATATGGTCCTTTCTTAGAAAGAATGGAAGATTGGCATATTTAGCAAATAAAAATTCAACACAGAGTTAAATATATATTTCAGATAAAGATAAAACTATTTTAGTGTATTATCACTTCTTGTGAGATTCATTCTCCCCCATCTAAAATAGAACTGTCTCATTTTGTTAGAAAGGTATGTCAGTAGCATTCCTCTTCCACAAAACTGACAGCCTAATATCCAGAATTAGCCTCTGTAACTGTTCACCAATGGATTTCCTTTCCACTGTGCTGATGGAAGCAGCAGTTGAGAAATCAAATGACTTATTGCATTTTGTCAGATGTTCCATAAGAACTCTTAAAAGTGTTGAGGATCAAGGATGCCACTTTGAAAACTAAGGCGCCGCTGATCCAAACCATGATATTTTCCTATAACCACTATCCCACCAAGGTAAGTAAAACCACGATCTTTTCAATCACCTCACTTGCTTATAAAAGTTGGACAATGAGTAAGCCTGAAGAATAGACATTTAAATTTTATGGTGTTGATGAATATTTAAAGCCTGTGGACTGCCAGAAAAAAAACTAAATCTGTCTTGAAGTAAGAATAGTCAGAATGCTCCTTCGAAGCGAGGATGGGTGAGACGTGTTTTGGGCATGTTATCAGGAGAGGCTAGTCCTTGGGGCAGGACATTATGCTTGGCAGGGTGGAGGGGCAGTAAAAAGGGGGAAGGCCCACACTGAGTGGTGTACACCACACTGACAAAGTAGTGTAACAATAGGTTCAAGCACAACGATTGGGAGGATGGCACTGGAACAGGCAGCGTTTGTTTCCTTCTGTTGTGCATAGAAAACAGTATGATAGGACAGTGAAGCTACTGCATTTAGAAGGGGCTTCAAAATGAGTCAGGATAGATTCCATGTCATGTAACAACAAGAGGCCAAGTAAAACTATGGTTTATGTGTTAGAATGTTACTCACAGTCGGGGGTTCAAATCCATCAGATGCTACTTGGGAGAAAGATGAAAAATGATGTCAGCTCCCACAAGGAAGAGATGAGCTGGGCAGGGTGCAGTGTAGCGTCAATGAAATATACAACATTCCTCTAGTTCTTTAATGCTCTCCACCCCCACACCCCACGATCATGACCCCAATTCTACTCTACAAATCCAGCTAGACCAGAGCATGTACACAGGTACAGATAAAAACTGGAAACACAGGGAATCCAGGAGAGATAAACAACCCCCTCAGGACTAATAACGAAAGTGGCAATACCAGGAGGGGAGGGAGAAGGTGGGAGTAGAAAGGTGGAACTGATCACAGTGATCTACGTATCACCCCTTCCCAGGATGACAGACAACAGAAAAGTGGGTAAAGGAAGACATTAGTCAGTGTAAGACATGAAAAAATATTAATTTATATTATCAAGGGTTCATGAGGGGGGAAATGAGCTGATACCAAGGGCTCAAGTAGAAAGAAAATGCTTTGAAAATGATGGCAACATAAGTACAAGTGTGCTTGACATATGGATCTATGTATGGATTGTGACAAGAGCGGTATGCGCCCAATAAAATGATTTTTCAAAAAGAATTTACTCTTGGAAGCCTTTGGGGATTCTACTTGGCCCCATTATGTCACAGTGAGTTGGAATTGGTTCATTGGCAATGGGTTTTTGATTGTGATTCAAAGGAGCAACTTTCTGAGGTGAGAGTTATGGGTGGGCAGAGGAAGACATAAGTACTGACCTCTTTCCTTCCCAGTGTAAGCCTATAAACTCACTGAGCAAATGCAATCTTACAAATAGGACAGCCTGGATTATTAGTGCAAAATGTTAACATTAGCTTCGATTTGGGGTACTCTTCCTTTGAAAATGGTTGTGGTTGTGTGTGGGACTGCGGCCCACTGGGATGGAGGTTCAATTCCAGCTCCATGGGAGCAAAGGCTGGGCATCCTACTCCCACCACCAGGGCAGTGATGCCCCCCCCCCAAAAAAAAAACCCAAACAAACAAAAAAATGAAAATGTAATTGCTACTTTTGCTGTCTTTTTAAAGTTAGGTTGAGGTGTGAGATATTTACACCAAAGTAATAGTCTTTGTTATGTCTTTTAATTTGATCACAGATTTATTGAAATTTTCCTCTCTCAAAACCCTAGAAATGAGTTCTGAGTTCAATGGCACATTTGAACAACAGAGATTATGGTTCTCTAGTCTATAGGCATTTGCAATCTCTATTCTGGTTTGGCTCTGATGTAGGGATTTGTATAAGAGCTAACCTTCCACATTAGCTTTGGAAGGTAACTTCATTTTCATCTGGATATTGGAAAGTACGTGAATAGTTCTGGTGGTGCTGCTGGTCTTGCTCTAAGTGTTAAAAATGTTAACCACGGGCTGAGCCCCGGTGGCGTAGTGGTTGAGTGCGGGACTGGGGCCCACTGGGTTGGCGGTTCAAATCCAGCAGCAGCTCTCCAGGAGCAAGGCTGGGCCTCCCAATCCCACCAGGGCGCAGTGATGTTAACAGAAAAAAAAAAACACCTGTCAACCACAAGGTCAGTGGTTCAAACTCACCAGCCTCTGTGCAAGGGCAAGATGAGTCTGTCTGCTACCACAGAGTTTTACTGTCTCAGAAACTCAAGATAAGGACACTGGGAATTGGAACAGTAAGTGCCAGCGGAGACAGGAAAATACACCTGTTTTCATTTACCTTCCCAAGACACACATTAGAGGTGATTTTTTTCTGCCTGGTTGGCCTATAAAATCTAATGTGGAAAATTATTAAAATGTTTCAAGTCTTATAATAGACTTCCTCTGATTAGGTATTAATTATTTAAAAAGAGATTCAATATTTTAACACTTTCAAGTTCCTAAATCTTTAAAATTATTATGGTCTAAAGTATTCTAAATACCACTGATGGCTAAGTAGCTTATAAAAGCTGAAAAGGAACTTCTGTGAAGCACTTCCCTGCCCCATCCTTATGCTAACATAAAGTAAACAAGGGGCTGAGCCCCATTGGCGTAGTGGTTGTGCGTGGGACTGCGGCCCACTGGGTTGTAGGTTCAAATCCAGCAGCAAGGCTGGGCTTCCTACTCCCACCAGTGATGCCCAAAAAAACAAAACAAAAAAAAAGAAAGAAAGAAAGAAAGAAAGTAAACAGATTCTCCCCTAGGAATTTGTCATGTTTGGTAATTAAGTACTTGCCTACTAATAAAAGGATAATCATCTGTTCTTCAGCACAGATGCCTCTATCTCTGGTAACAGAAACCTATTAGATTAATTTCAAGTGACAGATTATAAAGTCAATACTAAACTAGATTGTTCTTTAAAAATTACAAAGAAAGTAAAAATTATAAACACTAGAGAAAGCTCATTCCTAATAGTGATAAACAATACACTACAAGAACACTCATGAAAAAAAAATCCATTAAAAGGTGTGGGTATTTTTTAATATCTTATTTTAAAATATCACATTCTTCGGCTTTCTGGATGCTGGTAACTAGGTAAGGAGTTCTGGTGTCGCAACAGTTAAACACACTCGGCTGCTTATTGAAAGACTGGCTGTTTGAACCTACAGTGACTTTGCAGGAAACACTCAGCTTCCATAGAGGTTGCAGTCAAGAAAATGCTATGGGGCAATCTGTGTCATGAGATCTGAGTCAACTCAATGGCACCAAAAAACCAATAAACTAGGGTTTTGTTCATGTAACAGAAAAATCCTAATAACAAAACAAACCCAGAGATTTCTCACAATGGTTAGACAGTCTCCTGTAAATATCTTGGTAAAATACCACAAAGATGGGCTGAGTCCCGGTGGCGTAAGTGGTTGAGTGCGGGACTGCGGCCCGCGGGCTGGGCGGTTCAAATCCAGCGGCTGCTCTCAGGAGCGGCACTGGGTGGCTCCCACAACCACCAGAGAGCAGTGAGGACCACAAAAACAAAAAAAAATAAATAAAATACTACCACCACCACCAACAAAAAAAAACCCCAAACACAAAAATACCATGAAGATTTCTAGAAATGTAAGGCCCTGAATCAGTCTGGGGGTGAAAGATGAGGCCTCATCTGTAAAGATTTAGTCTTGGAATCCCTCAGAAGAATTCTACTCGATCCTCTCCGGTTGCTATGAAATAAAATAGACTCAAGGGCCCTGGGTGGGTAAGTCATTAAGTCACTGAATAAGGAATCAAAGTGTTTTAAGATGAGTAAAAAGTATTCTCTAATCTGAAGGTATTTTTAATGTAAGGAGTGGAGCAAATATGTAACATAAGGAGAAAGAATGTGTGATTAATAGATATAGTACAGGGGATTCAATGGAGAAATGGCTGGTTTGAGGTAGTTCAAGGAAAACTAAAAGTATGAAAGGGAAATTCACTTAGGTGTTAAAAATGATATTTGATAATAAGAAAATACACCAACTCTCCTCATATGTCTACTCCTCATCAGACATCTTTATTAGATATTTCAAATGCAATATAATAGTAAAAGTAATTATTAATTTCCACACTATGCCTCATAGTTACTAACAAGATTATGAGGAAGAGTAATACCATCTGTGGTGGTTGAGGTTAGGAGTTAACTTGGTGGAGCCATGATTCTCAATTATTTGGCAGTTATATAATGATACAATTTGGAAATTATGCATTGTTGTCCTCCCATAGCCTTCTATCATCAAGTTTAAGACAGAGCATTTCCCCTTAGTTTCCAAAGCAACTGCCTCATCTTTCTCCCACAAAGAAGTTGGTTTCAAACTGCTCATCTTGTGATTGGCAGCCTAATGTCCAACCTAGCCAAGCCCAAACTGTCTGGACCAGCTGGAGACATCTGCTTCCTCTGGGCGGACCTAATGGTACAACCATTCTCCTTGACTGGTGGGTCAGGGTTGATTTTGTCTCTCAGTGGGAACTGGCAAAATTTTCCTTTGATCATGACTGTGTTGTTGGGGAGAAGGGTGCTACTGCTGTATCAGGTAGAGGACCTGGATATTGTTAAGCAGCCTACAAAGTACAGGGCGGCCCCTCACAAAAGAGTTCATCAAATTCATCAATTTGATGTTGGCAAACTAATGTTGACAAACTAGACTTGGTATTATTTTTAATATTTCTCCCTCATAATTAGCTCCCCTCCAATTTCACCCACCTCCCTAATCTATTTGCCTTCTTGTAGTTGTTAATTCCTGAGCTTCCAGTCTCTATAGCGTTCTCTTTACACTACCAAAACTGAGTGAGAGTACCAGCTTTCAATTGGATCTGATGGTTCTATAAAAATCTCATAAAAAATTCCTTTTTCTTTTCTTCTTTGAAGCCCTTTCAAAATTGATTGTGCTTACTGTGTCCATTCTCTCATTGATAGCTCCAACTTAGAAACGGCTGATCTCTACAGGTGACTGTAGTTAAGGTTTGTGAGAATGGTTGTGGCACGAGTCAAGGCTTCCAGCGGAAACAGATGACTGGGTGGCCCAGTTGGTGTGCATATGGCTCCTAGCCCAAAGGTTGGTGGTCGGATCTCACCCAATGGGGCCACAAAAGAAAGGCCTGGTAATTTTCTTACATAAAGATTACAGCCAAGGAAACTCTATGGGGGCAGTTCTACCCTATAGGAGTCAGGGCTGAGCCCCAGTGGTGTAGTGGTTGTGCGCAGGACTGCGGCCCACTGAGATGGAGGTTCAATTCCAGCAGTGGGGCTGGGCCTCCTACTCCCACCACCGGTGAGCAGTGATGCCAAAAAAAAAAAAAGGGCTGAAAAAAAGGGCTGAGCCCCAGTGGCGTAGTGATTGTGCACAGGACTGCGGCCCACTGGGTTGGAGGTTCAATTCCAGCTCCCAGGAGCAAAGGCTGGGCCTCCTACTCCCACCACCTGAGGGCAGTGATGCCAAAAAAAAAATACAGGGAGTCATCCTGAATCCATTGTTCAAGGACCTCCAGGGCAGAATTCTAGAATTAAAGAGCCCTGGTGAGAAGTAGTAGGTGACACATTGGACAGCTAGCTAGAGTCAGCAATTTGAAACCACTAGCCCCTGTAGGAGAAGATGAGGCAATCTACTCCTGTAAAGAGTTTAGTCTCAGCAACCTAGAGCTTCTTCTTACTCTGTTTTACAGGATTACTGCAAGTCAGAATTTACTCATGGCAATGAAAGTGAAAGTTGGTATGAACCCACCCAGCGTGTCACAACAGAAAGGCGTGGTAATCGGCTTCCATAAAGATTATAGCCAAGAAACCTTACTGAGTTCTATACCTCTGTCATAGTGGCCATACATTGAAAGCTACTCAATGAATGTTGGATAAGAGGAGGTTCCAGAATTGCTACTAGTCCATAATCTCATGCTTAAGGGGCTACATATTTTCTTGTAAGGCAAATTATGCAGGAGAGCTGACTATATTTTTTTCCCTCAAAGATCATTTCGATTTTACCTATCAATCACATCTTTCTGTAGGAGCTATACTTGTACATTATCCAACCAGTTATGACTTCATAAATAGTAAACCATATCATTATTAGTAGTTTCTCAGACTACTCAAAGAACAATCTTTTAATGATTTTATTTTTCTATAGAATGACTCTTTGAAATATACCTGTAATTTAATTTTGTGAATATTTTAACTATAGAATGGTTAGCAATAAAAATCTATATATTAGTTATATTTATATTGCAGTCTACTTTGTAATATAGGTCTACGTTTTCCTTTCTATTAGGTTTTATTTCTGCTTTATAATAATATTTCACAAGATATTTATATTGACTACACCAATGATTACACTTTTATTGGCTGTCGATTTTATCTTTTACTATCAGTTTTATTTAAAATAAACAGTTGTGATGAGCAAATAATTCAAGGTGCTGGTATATATGACATATGTGACATCATGAATTGGAGGAAGATTAACAACTACTTGCAATATCCAAACAACACAAGTTTTGCTAGCTGATGGAAACAGAATTTGAAGCACTTACTGATGAAAATCAAAGATTATAGGTCAATGTTAAGAAAGCCAAAATCTTCAACTGGATCAACAGACAGCATCATGATAGAGAAAACTGTAGTTGTAGTTTTATTCTTGGTCCAACTTCCTTAAATTTATGACTCAAATAAATGAGGGAGTATGCGGGAGCCAAGCCAACGTCCAGTACGTTGTTCAAAGAAACATTAAGCGTTATGAGCAGAACACATAAATCAATTTTTCTAAATTTTCTTTCTTTCATCGCCCCCTTACAGTCAATCATCGCCCCCCAATGCGCCTGTGGCCATCACTGCCCCCCTGGATCGCTGCAGCGCCCACCAGGGGGCGGGGGCGCCCACTTTGGGAATCACTGCTCTACAGAAACAGACACGCTTCAACTCACATACTTTGGGCATGTTATCAGACCAGTACCTGGAAAAGGACATCCTCTTTGGTCAAGCAGGTCTAGCTGTCAGATGTAGTCAGATTGGTTCTGACCCATAGTAATCCTATGTACAGCACAAGGACCACTGCCCAGTCTTGTGCCATCTCACAATTATTCTCATGGTTGAACCTATGGTTGCAGCCAGTGTCAATCCATCTCAAGGTTGACACAATTGCTGCAACAATGGGTTCAAACATACTTGTCAGGATGGGGCAGGACCTGGCAGTGTTTCACTCTATTGTATGTAAAGCCTCCAAGTCGAAAACCACTGAATGACACTGAACAAAGTTGTTGCTAGGTACCATCAAGTTGGTTCTGACCCTTACCGCATCCTAAGCATGAGAGAACTGTCTTAGCTGCTTCCCAATAAGACAAAAATGCCATTGTAGCAAAATGCAAATGTTTAATATTTTTCCAAAACTTCTATCCTAATTAAAATAAATTATACTTAGATCACTTTCAATATTTGTACATTATCTTAATACAATTATAACAGCACTTGCAAAAGAAATTTTAAAAGACATTATTTTCACAATTGAAATGTTTAAAAAACAAAGGAAACATTAAAGAATATTGTTCTTCAGAAACGTATCTCAGAATGATGTCCAAATTCATTGTATTTGTATGCAAAATAACACGGCCTCTCACTAATGACAACTATTTCTTGTCCACGTCAGTAATTTCTTGGATCCAAAACAAAATCTGTGTATTTATTTCTCTGAAAACATCATTTGTTGACCGTCCTTTCACTGCCATAGAATGATTGGCCTTCTCAATCCAGTAGATTTTATTAGGAGCTTGCATCTTCTGTGCCACTCTCTCCAACAAGCTCTAAAGGGGGAAAAGAGGACACTAGACTAATGTTTTTTGGTGCTTAATGAGGAGATAATCTCCCTTGTTTATGCTGGTATTCATTCACCAAGTACTTATTAAATGCCTACTATAAAGCTACAGACAATTTTCTAGGCTTTGGAATGTACAAAGAGATGTTCAAAGAACTAGAGATCCATTTCTTCCATATATGCAAATTCTACAGAACAGATTTTTATTGATGCTAAAAATTATACCAATTGGAGCTCTATTACCCAACAAAACTCCCCTAAAAATTATTTTTTCAAGGAAAACTGGTGCCCTGGAAAATACATAGGGTTTGATAATAATGACCTAATCTTCAGTAATGTGTACTTTCCCAAGATTCAATTTTACAATGAATTTGTCTAAATATTGAGATGATGAACCCTAGTAATTCTCAAATTAGAAGATTAACTTATTAATCTTCCACTTCTTACATAAGGGTTAATTCATTTATCAACTCTTTCCAAAGAGATGTATTTAGTGAGTATGCTTATATTTTCATATTCTTCAAAACATAATAAATAATTAAGGCACAATCACTTTTTAATAGAGAGTGAGTGCTGTAGATTTATATCTTACTCCCCCAATCCTTCTCATTCACACATACAATGAATTGCAATTCACCTTTTCACACATTTCATCTGCTGAGCCTGACACAAACAGTACTGGATCTTTTATCCGAAAGAGATCTTCATCTCTCAGTTTATGCTGCTGCTTGGGATGGTGCAGTGGATAAGAAATACAAATGAGACCTCGAACAAAATCGTCAGCATCATCTGGTTCACTATGACACATGACAGAAGCAGCTGCTCTTGAACCCATTGAACGACCTAAATATCAATTAAGTTGACATTGAATTTAAAATAAGAACATTAATATAAAGTAATGGTGATAGTGTGGCAAGTTAATTTTCATTTGGTGTTCATCTGTCATATTTATCAACAAATCCCAAAAGGTAGAAATTACCAAGTACAACAGACAAAATGGACATCTACTACTTCATGAAGAGGTAAAACCTGATCATAAGTCAATATACTAGTAGCAATTATTTTTCTGGAAAATATTCAAAGGCTTGAGGGAATGTCTAGTAAAAAAATCACTTAAGAGGATGATTATTAAAGATTCTTGGGTTTCAGTAAATATACATGAAGTTTAAATAGGCTTTAAATACATAAAAAATACTTTAACATCATGGAGGTAATTTATCCAAATAAATAAAGATTAATCCTTTAATTAGACTCCTGTTATCAGGTTTAATTCTCAATTTTATTCATACATTAAAACAAGTAGATTTTAAAACATTTATAAGTATTACAACTTACCTCCAAGAAAAACACCTGTCAGTTTGTATTCTCCTGAAGTCTTTAGATAATTCTACAAAAATTAACCAAAAAAATCAAGTATTCTCCTATAAACTACTCCACATGAAATATTAAATCTTATCAGCATTAAAATGTATGAAATTCTGTAAAAAGACAGCCACAAAACTTTAAGGTGATTTCTAATTTTACCCATCTTCCATAGTAATTCTTCTGAGAAATTAGTAGTACAGTCCTCTTCTTACCATGTCTTTACTATAAAATTGTAATTGGAGAGATACAGGTAAATATGCAAGGAATATATATTTAAGTAGTTTTATTAGAGTAGAAACCATATACACAGGGAGTTTCAAAGTTTTTGAAAACGAATCTTCTATTTTCCCCTGAACTGTTTACAGCTTCCTCCTGTATAAACTGAAAGTTACATAGCTCCTCCCTAAAGCCACTGGCCACTGAACAAGAATGTATAGTATTGGTATGCATCTTCAAGCTTGTTCTGACTCATAGGAACTCTCTGTGAGAGAGAGGAGCTGCCCCATATGGTTTTGTAGGGTGCAACCTTCATGAGAGCAGTTCACCAGGCCTTTTCTCCCAAGGAGTCGCTGCTCCGTTTGAACTATTAATCTTTTAGTTAGCATCTAAGCATTTAATCACTGTGCCACCAGGGATTTTACTATGACACTTAATTAGTAGCTTGACAGAATTAAGACTACTAAGAAATTTTAGCTTTTATCTAAGAATTTCAAGTAGGGCTGAGCCCCGGTGGCATAGTGGTTGAGTGCTGGATTGCGGCCCAGTGGCTTGGTGGTTCAAATCCAGCAGCAGCTCTCCAGGAGCAGGCTGGGCCTCCCACTCCCATCAGTGGGCAGTGATGCCCGCCCCCGCCCCAAAAGAATTTCAAGTAATGTTATCTAAGTAACAGTAAATATATAGATAAAAGTGCCATACTTCTACAAGCATAATACAAAAGAAAGAATATTCCAGAATATATTCTTGACATAATACTGGTAAGAAAACTGTATCACAAGTGCTTAGTTGGCAGTATCATGGAGAAGCATTTATAATGTTTATGTATCTCCATGAAAACTAAGTGATGGCAAAAATCTGATATTTAACCACTGCTCACATGCTATTGATTTCCTACAGATATTTATTAAAGAATTTTAAAATTAAGTAACTGCTAAATAAAACTTCAATTTATTAAGAATTTAAGTAGAATTTGGTTATAAGTAAATTCTCTTACCAAAACTGATTTATAAGCCTTAATTCTATGTACAATATTAAGGCCTTTACAGGTAAATCTCAGGCAAAAAAATCCATGAGATGCAAGATGGGTTGCCAGTGACATCAAGTGAGGAAGATTCATGTCGCCTGATGCTCCATGTGTTAGAATTACTCCATATGTTAAGCTCTTGTTAGGTATCAAACAAACAGCATCTAGTAATTTATTTCCAAAAGGTATTTTTAATTTAACCTGTAATTCAAATGAATAAAAGTATTAATGATCAATAATCAGTTTCTTGCTTATTCAGACAAATTTATAACTAGATAGCTCTGAAAGCTTCATGACTTAAGGATTAGCTCTAAATAAAAAGTATTAATAAAGCTGTTATTTAAAAGGCGTTTACTCTATGTCAGGTACTACTATAAATACTTTCTACGTATTAAATAATCTAGTCTTCCTAATAATTCTATGAGGCAAATATTAGTCTATGCCCCATTTACTAGCTGAGAAAACTGAGAAGCAAGGTAAGCTGCTTCACTTGCTCAAGTTACATAGTTACTAGACAAGATTCAAACTCAGAGTTCTTGTTCTTAACCACCCGTGTTCCACAGTCCTTCCCCTTCACCATCAATGCTATAGTGCTGCTCACAGTGCAAGCCAAAAAGAAGAAAATTACACTTGAGCTACATGAATACCTAAAAATCAAAGCAGAGGGAACCTTGAAAATGCCGAAATAAGAAAATGTTACCTCTGTATGACTCATTTTCACTGTTGAATAACAAACTTAAAGTGCATTACATCTAAGCAGCAAAGGACATCCCCCTGAAAAGAAGATTCTGTGGTTAGAGGTGGGTTGGCAGATATGGATATGACACTAAAATTATGAATGCTTTCAGTAACTGAAATCAACAAAGTACTTCTTTAAAAATGAATATCTTTATATGGAAATTAACTGTTAGTTTCATGATTTCTGTAAAGACTCAGAATTGGTTATAGGGTAGGGAAGATGAGACAAAGCAAATATTGACACCTTGATATGGAAGTCTATCACAGTAGAATGCTCTATCTTGTCAATAAATATTTTTAAGCATTTCCTCAATAACTATCTCCAATGAAAGTATTCACCCATTCCCAGCATAATTACTGTTCCCAAATCTGTGCCCCTTCCTGCAAAAAATTTATCTGCACCTTTTGTCAGGCAACTTTATAGTTCCTCCCAGTACACATCTTTGTGCTCCTGAGGTTTGGAGTTTGGCTACGTCGTTCACTTTGACTGATGGAATAGAGTAGAAATCTCAATGTGTACTTCTGACAGGCGAGATCGGGCACGTTCAGGGTGGTATGGCCGTAGACCAATGTGTATTTCTAAGCTGGCAAATTTTCAATACCCTCATAAGCACTTGCCCTCCACCATGAGAAAAACTAAATGAAGATACACAAAGCAGATTTCAAGGAGTTCAATCTGGTTCATATCAGCTAGACCACAGCTCATCTTTAGAACCAGGAGTATAAAATGCTGCAAGCCATTGAAAACCTGGGGTTACCATTTATTATTATGGCAGAAACTCAAATAATATTTATTCCTACTGCTAGCAATCTTGCAGGATATTATCAGTACCAGCATGGTCACTATTCATCCTTAGTTTTCCCTACTGCCAATATTTACTTAATTAGGGAATAAGTATTTGGTTCAAAAGATGCCAAGTCTCCTTCAATATACATCGAGCTTCCATAATCTTTGGAGAAAAACCCCAATATCTATTTAATTCAATTTTTCTGAGACCTTTGTGAAGCTCATAAATACATTTCTATCCATAAATGTAGATTGGTGGTATATTTTTTCTGAACCCTTTCCCTCATTTATATACCTTGAAGTCTGCCTCCTATCTTTAAACAATGAGCTTCTTTCAATGTATTATATGGCTGTAGGTTACTTCATAGAAGGGTGGTACATCATTTATTTTACCAACTACCTACTACGGAAGATTGAGATTGTGTAACAAGTGGCAATATACTTGCATTATTTCAAGTGTGTAGGCATAGATGGAAGAGAAATTCTTGGAAGAGAAATTTTGTTTGTTTTTTGGGCATCACTGCCCTCTGGTGGTGGGAGTAGGAGGCTCAGCCTTTGCTCCTGTAGAGCCGCTGCTGGAATTAAACCTCCATCCCAGTGGGTCACAGTCCGGTGCACAACCACTACACTACCGGGGCTCAGCCCGGAAGAGAAATTTCTATGCAAAAGATCTCTTCATTTTTTTAAAAGAATATTCACTTTTGAATCATCACTATAGGTATGTAACACACAAATTTAAGAGAACAAAATGTACATAGTGAAAAACCTCCTTATACTCTTCCCTAGCCATCAAGTCTTTCCTTCTCTAAATGCAACCAGAGGGACTGGCCTCGGGTGTACCACTGCATACCTAGTGAATCCTCGTTACCTGCAGATTGTGAACTTGTGGATTTACTCACTTGCTAAGTTTACAATATCAAAATCAATATTCACAGTGCTTTTGAGGTCATTTAAGAACATGCACAGTACTGCAAAAAAAACGGGTCATCGCTTCTTGGCCTTTTGGCTAAGAGCCCCGGTGGCGTAGTGGTTGAGTGCGGGACTGTGGCCCACCGGCTTGGCGGTTCGAATCCAACAGCAGCTCTCTAGGAGCAAGGCTGGGCAGCTCCCACGACCACCATAGGCAGTGATGCCCCCCCCCCCCAAAAAAAAACCTGGGTCACCCTGCGCACATATTCTCAGATAAGCCAAATGCGTTGCCTTGCGTGAGCTTTCAGACCTATAAAGGTTCTTTTTGCAGTTATTTTCCTACCTGTGTTTTGCATTTTGTGCTTATAATTTGTAATTTTGCTATTCAAAAGGCCTCCAAGCATAGCACTGAAGTGTTGCCTGATGTCTCCAAGCTCCTGGTGGCTGTGATGTGCCTTATATACAGCAAATATGCATTAGATGAGCTTCACTAAGGCAAGAGTTGTACTGCTGTTGGCCATGAATTCAACCTTAATGAATTGATTTATATTAATGCTATCAATATTGTATTGATTCAAAGATGAAAGTGTGAGCAGAGATTTGCGGAAACTTAACCCAAGACTGAAAGGAGCACTAATGGCACTATGCCCTACAGACTGGACTAGTCGGAACAGCCTTGGCTGCTGTGGAGTTGGGTATTTTAAAATCCTGTATTTTCCCCTTAGGAGGAAAGCTGCCATATTTGCCCATGCAGTGTTGCCAGCAACCTTACAGAAGATAACGATGGTGATTAAAGAGAATGCATTGTGCGTTTTCTGTGTACAGAAGAATGCTCTTAGTTGAAATTGGGAAGTATTTAGACTGGCTGCAAAGATTTGGGGACTCCATCGAGAGGAGGAAGATGAAGGAACTGAGTCTTCATTGAATTTAACTTAATTCCTGTTTTTATTTTTTATTTTTTGGGGGGGCATCACTGCCCTCAGGTGGTAGGAGTAGGAGGCCCCCAGCCTTTGCTCCGTGGAGCTGGAATCAAACCTCCATCCCAGTGGGCCCCAGTTCCGCGCATAACCACTATGCTACCGGGGCTCAACCCAATTCCTGTTTTTAGAAATATAACCCAAAGGGTTGAGCCCTGGTGGCGCAGTGGATGAGTGCAGGACTGCAGCCCACTGGCTTGACAGTTCAAATCCAGCAGCAGCTCTTCAGAAGCAAGGCTGGGCCTCCCACTCCCATCAGGTTAGTGATAACCCCCAGCCCCCCAAAAAAGAAAGAAAGAAAACCCCAAATTAACTGCCTGGAGTTTCTCAGCTCTTACTTTCTTAGTGAACCTCCAGTTTTAGTGAGGAAGGCAGTCACTCAAAAGTGTGAACTGGGGATAAGACCAGAGATACCTAGTTTTAAAATTTTTTCAGTTTTTTCCTGGTCATTCTTAATTACACCACCCATGCCCATTCCCCAACACTAGTCCCAGATAATCTGTGTTGCTAGCTTCTGTACATTGTGATTAGCCAGTAGTTTCTATGAAATGTTTCTACAACATCCTCACTGCTGTCTAAATTAGACTAAGGTGTGTTAAGTAAGACACTGACTGGCTTTCTGAACCCAATAGCTTAGCTCTATTTTCTCTACCTTGTGAATTTTATCTTTGAAAATTCCCTTTACTATCATTTTAGTGAGATTTCAGACAGGAGTTAAAACCAGAAATATGCATAAGGCGCCCTGATTGTGTAGTGGGCACAGGATCAGCCTGCCATTCGAAACCACTTCTGTGGAAGAATCAGGGGACTTACTGCTTAGTCTGAGAAACTCGCCGGGGCAGTTCTACCATGCTGTCCAGGTCACTAGGAGTAGGCATCAACGGGATGCCAGTGAGTTTGTTTTTTTCAAACAAGGTCACTGAGTTGGCATCAACACAATAAGTACTGGGTTTTTCAGTTTATTCAATCCACTCTTTGAATTTACAATAATATTTCTACGGTTAAACAGCATGGATTTTGATCCCGTCCCTTCAGGAAAACTACACCCCTCTAGACTTCATGATAACTAGTTGGCTCTTCAAAGGTGGTATGAGTTCTTACATCAGAAATAGAAATGGCTCCAATATATAACTTCGAAGCAGCCTTATCTAAATGATCTGGGTTATAATCTCGGGCTTTCACTTGAATCAACTTGAAAGAGTCTCAAAGTCTTTAACTGTAAATGGAGATAACATAAACCTTATACAGATACTGTGAGAAGTGACATGTGTATGTGTGTGCATATGTTGTATTTAATGCAGTGTCAACACATTGGGAGCATTCAATTATTTTTATTATGCATTTTAATACTCAGGACAAAATAAGCGATTCCACCTTATGCTACAAAAATCAAAATGGCACATCCACATTGACCTTTGATTTAAAATCTTTGTGCGCCATCTACCACACTTAAAACATCACTATGTCGAATGTCCTGGTATATATATATTTTACGCCTTTTAGGAGGTGTATCATCTGGTCAGGGTAAATAAAAGCATTAAAAGGAAAAATTCGAAATCATGGCTTGCCGTCGGTGATGAAATGAGTTTGCGAGTACTATTTTATATATTCACTTTCCCATTCATTGAACAAATGCGTTTGTGCCAGGTCGTTCCCCGAGACGCCAGTTCTAACCCCTCCAACGGGAGGCTACTCCCCCCCAAGGATAGTTGGATAATGGGATTTAGGGAGAGCCGGGTCCGTTTGAGTCGAAATCCTCCTAGATCGCCCAGACCGCGGGCACCAAACTGACACCGAACGCCACGAGCCTTAGGACAAACTGCCCCCAAAGGGCGAGGAACCCAAGCCCGAAACGCCCCAGGCGCTGCAGCAGAGGCGCTCCCATCCCTCTGACATCCATCCTCCGCTCGGGCTGCCTCGCCCGCCACCGCCATACTTACCCGGGAGGGAAAAGGAAACCGAAGCACTAACCGCCCTCGCTCCCTTCAGGGAGCAAATTACCAAGCTCGAAGAGACCGCCTCGCCTCAGCGGCCAGCGCGGTCCGCTAGGACGCACGCGCGCCCCGACTCCGCCCCCAGGCGCGCGAACGGCGCCGCGGGGCATGCTGGGAGTGGGAGTTTCTAACCCGGCTCCGTGGAGCGCGCGCGCTTCCCGCCAGTTCCCATTCCCACAGGGGCCAAGAAAAGCGAGCCAAGGAACGCCCGGTCTTATTAATGGATGCATGGCAGGGCCACATTACGCATTCTGTTCTGCCAGCACCAACTTTTATTTTTACCACAAAAAACCAGTATTCAGTGGAGGAATTTCCTCTGTTAAAAGCCCTGGTGGTGTACGTTGCTATTTAAACTACTCTCCAAAAGAGTTAGTCTTGGAAATCCACGGCGGCACTTTCCCCCTGTCCGACGAGTCGCAATCGTCGTTTCAGCCCGATGGTAAGGTGGCATTTGATGTGACACATATGGATCCCGCGCCACTGTAGTGTGTAAAGAAAGAACTGTATACTGAAAAACACTTGTTCCCCCAACTTTTAGTTTCTGCACTGCCAGAGCCACAACGTGAAGAAAATAGCAATTAGTTAGTTGGTTGTTGACATTCATAGTATGCATACACAGAGACAGACTCTTGGCTATTTACAAATAATAGTTTGGGGGTTTGTCTCAATGTATTACTGTTCAACATTGTTCTATTTTTTTGTATCCCTGTACCATATCAAATGCTCTTAAATACCGTACTTGTGTAAAAAAAGCTTGCAAAATTCCGCTAAAAAAGGGATAGGGTGCACACATTGTATCTGTAAATCTTGCTAGGGGCTAATGGACGTTGAAAAACTATGGCTCTTGCCATGAACATGTAATGACTTTCAATTACACAGTTTTGTATAGTCTTTCTCAAAAAGACATCACTATTGATATAGTTGAGGTTTATTGTGCCAACCTGGCCAATAAACACATATACGATTAATTGCAGGACGGAGAGGTAAACGGCTCCGTGATCCTCGCCTTTCTGGTTCCCAGGTCTCTTGCTTTTTCATGGTGTAAACAGAGTGCAACTGCATTAGCTAGTTCCCTGCTTCAGCTGGCAAGGCTAACTTCCTGTGAGACATCCCTGAGGAGAAGCCACATAGACCTATCAGGATGCAGCCCTGGGTGCTGGAGCAACCCCATGGAGATCCCTGCCAGTGCTGAGATGCTTACATGCACACCGATACAGCTTTCCTCCTGTGTCGGCATCATTGGGGGTGTTTTATGAGATTGAGGAGGACTTGGGAGATCGGTGTCAGACATATGGACTAAATCAAATTTATGGGCTTGGACTGGTCTGGATTGGCATGCTTTCTTTTTTTTCTTTTTTTTGGCCATCACTGCTCTCCGGTGGTGGGAGTAGGAGGCCCAGCCCCACTGCTGGAATTGAACCTCCGTCTCAGTGGGCCGCAGTCCCGCGCACAACCACTACGCCACCGGGCTCAGCCCAGATTGGCATGCTTTCTTACTGTAAAATCACCCATTATATAAAACTATCGCTGATAATAAGTTTCTGTGGATTTGTTTCCCAAGTTTATCTGGCCAAACACAACTATTTTCCCTTTACAGATCTTGTCCATTTGTGTCAGATTTTTTTCTTCAGATGACTATGGTTTATTAGGTGATTGTAAATGATAGCAAATTTCCTTTTCTGTTTTGTATTATGGATATTTGTTATATTTATATAAATATATATTTCATATATATTTTTCAAATATAAATTTCATGATGTTATAGCTAGCAATCTTGCTGAGTTTTCTGTGAATTTTAATTATTTACAGATAGATTTGGACTCTTGTATATCCTGTTGTCATACAGTAGATTCACTCTTGGTAACGTCATGGGTTTTAGAGGAGAGCTGTCTGCACTCCATAGGGTTCTAATGGCTGACTTTAAGGGCTAGTAGATTGCCAGGACTCACTTCTGGAGAGGCTCTGGGTGGATTTTAACTAGCAGTCTTTCAGTTAGTGGCTGAGAAGATTTCGGTGTCCTGTGACGTATTATCTGCTTTTACTGACAATTTTCACTATCTTCTATGCTAATGTTTTTTTTTCCTCTAGATTTACTATTAGCATAGATCTTCACAATATTTCTTTGATGGCATAAATATCTATGTTGCTTCCAATTTTAACAGAATTTTTTTTTTGCAATATAGAAGACTATTTTCGTGACTTTGAATATGGAAGGATTTCTTAAAGAAGACTCCAAAAGCATGAAGTATATAAGAAAATATTGATAAATACCTTTAGATTGACCGTGATCTTTTGAACATTAAAATATACCAATTGATCTAATCTTCTTGCCAAAAAACAAGAATGGCTTGCACTATATGCAACCAAAAAAGTGTAGTTTTAAAATACATTGAGGAATTCTATGAAACAATCAAACTTAGGGGCTGAGCCCCGGTGGCGTAGTGGTTGTGCGTGGGACTGTGGCCCACTGGGACGGAGGTTCAATTCCAGCAGTGGGGCTGGGCCTCCTACTCCCACCACCAGAGAGCAGTGATGCCCCAAAAACCAAAAAAAAAAGAAACAATCAAACTTAGTAGAAAAGTGAAAGTTATAAAAATAAACAATACATAAGCCTTAGGAGATATGACAAGCTTTGTTATTAATTATATAGCAAAATTGTTATTTCATATCACTAACAAAAAATTAAAAATTCTTTTATTACCAAATTTTAAGGAAGTAAAGCAATCAGATTATCTTTTTATCGCACCTGATGAAGTCAAACTGGAACCACACATTTAGAAAATTGGTGACTATTATCTAAGGAAAATGCAATTTAACTAGAAGATAGGACCGAAGAGAGAACTATTATATAAAGAATTTTATTAATTGCCACCAAGACCTACTCTATTATTTTAGTTTAGAAATTATGATGGGGCTGAGCCCTGGTGGCATAGTGGTTGTGTGCAGGACTGCAGCTCACAGGGTTGACATTTCAAATCCAGCAGCAGCTCTCCAAGAGCAAGGCTGGACTTCCTACTCCCACCAGAGCAGTAATGCCACGAAAAAAAAAAATTCTGATGAAGCCTGTTCAGTGTCACATCAACGTGAGATCTACTAGCAGATGCTTGTCAGCCATACGGTGCATTGGGCAGAAATCAAACTGCCGATATGGAAGGTTAAAAATTCTACCACTGGGGACAGGAGGGAGATGGAAGGAAATAGAGGAAAGAGAGAGAAGGCAAAGGGCATTTGCAGAGGTCTAAATATAGGTATGTTCTTACATAGATACAATTATCTATTATAAAGAGGAAATAAATTTAAGTACATATCCATAGGTCAAATACTAGGGTAGCAAGTGGACTTTGGGTCCTCACCCATGCGCTCCCTCAATGCAAGAACACTTTGTTCTATGAATCTGATATTCCACGAAGCTCACTGACCCTACACAATCACAGAAGTAAAAGGGGTGCATAAACAAATGTGGTGAAGAAAGCTGATGTGCCCAGCTATCAAAAGATATATCGTCTGGGATCTTAAAAGCCTGAAGATAAACAATAGACCACTTACCTGAAAAGAGACCACACCCACACAGAAGAAGCACAACAGCCAGCATGGCCACAAGGTGGTGAACCTCTAGGCAATAGTCATCAAACGGTGGGGGCGGGGAGGGGACACACACACACACACACACACACACACACACACATACATCACTGTGTGCACACATCCCTAAGGCACTCACTGAGGACATGTGGGAGCATGAGCAAGAGTGGTGAAGAAAGCTGACAGTGCCCAGCTAGCAAAAGATATAGCATCTGGGGTTTTAAAGGCTTGAGCATAAACGAGCAGCCATCTAGCTCAGGAGCAACAAAATCCACCAGAAAAGCTCACTTGCCTGTGTGATCATGAGGTGCTGAAACAATCGGGTTATCAGGCATCAAAGAACAAACATCAAAATCAATGGACCAATTGACTCCCAATATTGCTGAAGACAAATCGATACAGAGGCAAACAGAGTAGAAGAAACGATAGTGCCCAGCTACCAAATGATTGAATGTCTGGACTCTCAAAGACTTGAAGATAAATGAGTCGCCATTCAGCGCAGAAATAGCAAATCCCACATGGAAGAAGCACACCAGCATGTGTGATCAAGAGGGTCCACAGGGAGCAGGTATCAAGCATCAAAGAACAAGAATCACATCATTACAAATGAGGGGGAGAGCAGGGTGGGGACCTAAGATCCACTGGTGAGTAATTGGTCACCCCTTTACAGGGAAGTCAAGGGGAGGAGACAGACCAGTCAAGGTGCAACAGGGCAGCGATGAAGCATACAAGTTTCCTCTTGTTCCTGAAACCTTCCTCCCCCCAACCATCATGGTCTCAACTCTTCCTAACAAATCCAGATGGACTGGACAAAGTACACTAGTAGGGAGGGGAGCTGGAGATATGGGAAACCAAGATGGATGGGCCCCTTTGGACCAGGGGAGCTGCTGAAAGGGTGGAAAGAAGGTGCAGTAGAGAGACAGAACCAACTGCAAGGATATACACACAAGCTCCTATTTGAAGGACGGGCATCAAAGGAGTGGGTTGGAGGAGAGGTCGGGCAGTGTAAGATATGACAGAATAGTAATAATGTATCAAGCATTGAGGGTTGGTGGGGAGGGGAGAACAAAGGAAAAGGGGAAGGGATGGAAAAGCCAGTACCCAAGGGGAAAAGCGGATGATTAGAGAACGGTAACAGCAGCGGACATGTGAAAGTGCTTGGCACAGTATGTTTATTTATGTATTGTGAAAAACAATGTACGAGCCCACAATAAAATGATTTTTAATTAAAAAAATTACAGAATAAAAAAAATTCTACCACTGAACTTCTAATGCCTCAAAGTTGGAAGAGATTACATTATAGCTCAGTTCAGGTTTCTATTTTCTTTCTGCTGTTTACTCATCCAATATTTACTGAATTCTTAGTAGTTCTAGGCATTAGAATAAATGATACAAAAGATAAACATGGTCCTTGCAGTCAAGTTAGGTAAGAGAAACCAAGACGATAACCACATCTATGGTTGCCATATAGCCTAGTTTATACAAGGGCACAAATATTCAGAGGGAAAACCCGAGATCATTCATTTTAGGGAATATTTGCAGTATGACAAGGACAGGGACATAATATTCCAGACGAGAGGAAAATCATATACAACGTAAGGAAACAAAACATTTAAATAACTGTAAAATCACTTCCACTGAACTGTGGGAAAAGGTGCGATGACTAAAGATGTAGGCTGAGGTCAGATTATGAAAAGCCTTATGTACTTAGTTAGAATCAGGTTTGGGTATACGGCACCCCACGAGTGTTTTAAATAACCACGGAGGTGGTGCTGTGGTGGCAACTACAACAGAGAAAGCAGAAATAATGGCTTTATCTTGTAAGCCAAGTCTAGGGTGGTGGTCTGAAGCTTCCACGGTGCTCAGTTAAAGATCACTGCCATTGACTTCATTCCAGGGACCCATTTAGGACAGAGTAGAGCTGCCCCCTTGGGTTTCTCAGATTTAAAATCTGAACAGGACAGATATCGTTTCACCTTTGAGCGGCTGGTGCGCTTGAATCACTGATCGTGTATAGAACAGCTCAGTACATATCCCTTTTGACACCAGTGCTCCAGTTAAGGACCCAGATTTTGCCTCTTTTCACTGCTCTACTGTCCAAACAGGAGTCTTGGTGGCAAAGTCGTTGAGTGCTTGGCTGCTATTTGAAAGGTTGGTGACATAAAGCCATCAGCTATTTTACACAGAAAGACGTGGCAGTCTACTTCCATAAACCTTAGAAACAAGGCTGGAAACCCTAGGGGCAGACCTACCCGAGCCAACACTGTCGCTGGGAATTGGCATCAAATTGACTACAATGGATTACGGTCAAATACAGTTAATAATGAACCAAACGTAGACCTTTAAAATAAAGATGGTTTTATTATAAAATTCTAAATGTTTGTTTTAAGAATAGTCATAGGAATACTGCATAAGATACATAACTTTAAAATCTGAACAAACATTTCATACTATCTGTTGAATATCTTAAAAACATTCTCTTTTCTGGTAAGACGTCTTCAAGCACCATGGTTTGAATAGAAAGTACTTTCCATATTAGAGTTCATCTTTGGTCTGCAGTTGAGAGGAAAACAAAAATTAGAGTCATCAAAAAGTCTTTAATGGTGTCAGGATGCAATTTAGCACTGGTGAAACACACAACTTTCCTTTAGTTCTTTAATGCTTCCTCCCTTCACTATCATGATCCCAATTCTACCTGACAAATCTGGCTAGACCAGAGCATGTACTCTGGCACAGTATAGAGCTGGAAACACAGGGAATCCAGGACAGATAAACCCCTCAGGACCAATAATAAGAGCAGAGATACCAGGAGTAGAGAGGGGGAACCGATCTCATATAACTCCCTTCCTTGGGAATGGACAACAGAAAAGTGGGTGAAGGGAGACATAGGACAGTGTAAAAATGAAAATAATAATAATTTATAAATTATCAAGTATTCATGAGGGAAGGAGGAGAAAAAAAAAGGAACTGATACCAAGGGCTCAAGTAGAAAGAAAATGTTTGACAATGATGCTGGGCAATAATGAATATACAGCTGACCTTGACACATGTATGTATGTACCAACTATGATATGACTTGTATAAGCCCAATAAAATGACTTATTAAATTCCTAAATGATTTCTAGTTTATTATTTTCCTCCATAGGTGGTATAAGGAAAAAAGATGTTATATTATAAACTTTTATAATTAAAGGTATTTCTAAAGAATTGGAAAGGTAAAATCATAATTGTGTTTCATAGGGCTCATGGGACACTTAAGCTCTAAGGGTCTATATTATTGTCAGAAGCTTTGTGTTATGAATAGTAACAGTGAAGAGTATGAAATAAACAATGCTATTATTCTGCCTCCTAATACCATTCATTCATTCATTCATTCATTTATTTATTTATTTATTATTAGGCATCACTGCCCTCAGGTGGTGGGTGCAGGAGGCCCAGCCTTTGCTCCTGGGAGCCGGAATTGAACCTCCATCCCAGTGGGCCGCAGTCCCGCGCACAACCACTACGCCACCAGGGCTCAGCCCCTAACACCTTTCTTTTAACCAGTGTCAGAAACTCTGACTTTGCATCTCCTCAAAATCACTTAGACCAGGACTAAGATGAGAAAACAACTGTCCCGACACAGATGTTTAGAACCAATACAGATGTTCTGATTCCAAGTCACTAATTTGGTCAGGAATTAGCTCTCAATTTGGGTAATTCCTATTTTGTTACTGACTCTAATGGATCTGATGGTCCCATAACATTGATTGGAGTACCATTTCTGAGAGTGGGCTAATTAGTAGCAAGCTTGCTTTTCAAGCACAAGCACTGACACATCCATACCCACCCACGTCCCATCCTGACTTGTAAACCTGCTGGTAGTCACGGTGTAAATATTTCCACTAGGATGATTCTAGGCTACAAAATATTTAACTATTGTGCAAAATACTTGAATATTTAATTCCGTGAGCATGTCCTAGCTGGTTCCATCACATTCCTAAGGCTAGCGGTCATTTACACCTTTTAAGTTCCATCAGAGAGATATAATTGCCAAATTGGCTTTCTTATCTTTGCTCCCACAACTTCTGGGTTTTTCCACTTAGAAACATGATGCTATTGCTTAAAATAATGTCAAGCCAGACGCATATACTTAGAGACCAAAACCAAGCCCAGGGGCTTGGGGCTCTTACAACTCTACCACAGTTGATACATCCACCCATTGTGCTGTTGGATCGATTCGGAGGCATGGGGACCTCTTGGGAGAGAGCAGAGCTGCCTCTGAGGGTTTCCCAGACTGTCAGCTTTACAGAAGCAGACTCCCACATCTTTCTCCCAAGCAGTGACCTTTTAGTTAGCAGCTGAGTGCCTAACCACTGTGTGTGCCATCTGGGCACACTCTCTCCTCCTTCAAATAAAGAGCAACTACCATTGAAAGAACCCTACCTTGCTTCGTGATGTTCTTATATACAAATATGCACAAGATCTGATGGCAAGAGGCTAGTTTTCAATTACTGTTTTGTACAAATACAAATAGGTAATCTTGAACTAAATGTTTCTGTGGGCTCAGTGTAAAATGAAGATATTTATGAGATGTTCTCAAGTCCTTTTTAGCCTTACAAGTGCATATATGAATCTTTCTTTTGTAAATGAAGCTATAATACAATGGCACCAGTAATAATTTATTTTACATGAGTAATTGTGAAAAAAGGAGCAAAAATTTATTTATTTACCTTGAATTTGGGATAATGAAATTTGCCAGGCCTACCTTACAGAGCAATAAGGATATCAGCTGGTACATGTGAAAACATGTGATCTGCTTTCTCGAATTAACAAAGGCTTTCTTCAACTTCTACTTTACATTGCTTCATTTTATCATCCTTTCTTTTACATTACTCTTAGTTGTTGCCCTGCCTTCCTGGTAGACTGAATTCCTTGGAAGCCCAAGGAGGAACTCAAACATTTTTGAGTGATTAATGAAATGTTGAATATGCTTTTAGATCAAAGCTTGCTCTTACTTTGACATTAACTTGAAGGCAAATCTGGTTACCTTTTTTCTATGGCAAGTACAGGGAAAGAGGTCATCTTCAGTCTGGGGTTCTACCTTCTCCATGCCCTCTCGGATTTGGGGCTCACTCACTTGTAAATTAGCGTACTCCTGTGGGAACAATACCAAAGCATTCCCAAGTTAATGATTTAAGTATATACTGAATTAAAAACACTGAAAATGGCTAGCATATGGTTTAGTTAACATACATATGTCAAATTGTGGTATGTACCATTGCCCACTCAACTTTAAATACGGAGCTTCTGAGACAAAGCACCACTGAACACTGACTGCCTGTCCCTAACACCATTCCCATTTCATCCTGATTTATATGACCCTGGTTCTTTTTTTTTTTTTTTTTGCCACTTTGTGTTAAAATGAAAATACTGTGAACACAATCATTGTGACCTTTCCTAATAGATGCATACAAGATTATTTCTACTTTACCGTCTACCATGGCTTACAAACAATCACCATCTTCATTAATCCGTGCTTTCTTTATGTTAGACACCATGCCACTTAGGTTCAAGTAAATATTAGTTTAATGCATGAACACTAGCCTGTGGATATTCAGGTATTCAGATAGTGATTCTTCATCGCTTATTCAGTTTATACTGTTCGCTCTCCCTCTTAAGACTCACGGCCATTGAAACAATTTTGACACATAGTGAGTTACCCTGTATAACAGAACTGTCCCTTTGTGTTTCTGAGACTGTAAATCTTTCTGGGAGCAGATAGCCTCATAATTTCCCATGTTACTATCACCTCATTCACTCTCTCACTATCACCATGTCAACTGCAACTCTACAGGTCATGGTAGAACTGCAACTTTATCGGAGGAGGGCGCTTCATTTTTCTCTTATGGAGAGGATGGTGATTTCAAACTTGTGGTTAGCCACCCAATGCATAACCACAACACCAGCAAAGCTCCTAGAGAAGGTTACAAGATAGTGAGCTCAATATAGCTAGTACTACTACTACTAAATAAAGCACATTTGTTCTATAGCAGTGCCTCAGCCATGGATTTCAATACCTGAAATGATGAGATAAAAATCTTAATCTAGATCTGGTGCTATTCTTAGAAAATTACTTGTTTTTACTGAATTCTATTTCACAGTCTCTTATTTTATTTTGGGCGGGGGGGGGGGGGGGCGCATCACTGCCCTCAGGTGGTGGGAGTAGGAGGCCCAGCCTTTGCTCCGTGGAGCTGGAATCGAACCTCCATCCCAGTGGGCTGCAGTCCCGGGCACAACCACTACGCCACCAGGGCTCAGCCCTTCACAGTCTCTTAAGTGGCAGATATGCGTTGATAATATCCTTCCATGGTTCGGTCCATGAAGACACCATTCAAGATAAATTAGGGTACACAGGTTTCAGCATGGAGCATCACAGAGAACATGCACTGTTTAGACAAAGCAATAGTCAGGCAGGTGCAATGTTGTATAGAGAAAATATGGATCCATGCGACATCACCTGCCTTCTCATATACCACATATACCAAAACCCTTTGGCCACTGAGTTGATTCCGATTTAGTGACCCTCTTGGAAATAGCAGAACTGTCCAATAAGATTTCTAAGGCTGGGATCCTTATAGGAACAGAGTGTCAAATCTTCTCCTGTGGAGTAGCTAGTGGATTTAAACAGCAACCTATTGATTATGCTCAAACCACTGCACTACCATGACTCCTATGGACCACATAGTTCTAATATTTTTACTTGATGCCATGGATTTCTCTTTTAGCTAATCTTTAGTTTATAATAATATTTATTACTATTTCCATTCACAGAAATATTCTGTGTCCTCATCTGAACACACTTAGAAATTAAATGAAGTATTATTTTCCCCAAGGACGTGTCTAGCTGTAAGGACATGTCTAGCTGTAAGGACATGTCTAGCTGTACATAAACAATTATTTATTTTTTGGAAAATACTTACCTGGAAAAGTTTGAAATAATAACAAAATATGTCATCCCCCATGAGATTATTTCTTGCAAATTCTTGTCCAGCTTTCGCTATATTCTTTGCCTATAGAGGGGAAAAAAAACCAACCTATAATGAAACAATTTTTTTCCCATGCAGACCTGGATTGAATTGTATCCATCAAAAAAGATATGATGTAGTCCTAACCTTCGGTATATGTGAACATGGCCTTTGGAAATAGGGCCTTAGTTAACATGAGGAGGCACTGGAGTAAGTGTGCACATTCCAATCTAACCTGACCGGTGTCTTTACACAAAGAGGAGAAGGGACTGGCAGGGAAGAATGAATGCTAACACTGTGGTGGCAGAGACAGACCAATGCGCCTGGGGCGAACACAAGCTGGAAGAAATGGGAAGATCCTCAGCTAGGATCCCAATGACACCATGAATTTGAGTTTCTAGTCTTTAGAACAGTTAGAGAATAAACTTCTGCTGTTTTAATGTGGGAATTCGTTATGGCAGCATTAGGACTTTGTTTTTCTTTTGGGAGGGGGCATCACTGCTCTCTGGTGGTGAGAGTAGGAGGTCCAGCCTTTGCTCCTATGGAGCCGCTGCTGGAATTGAACCTCTATCCTAGTGGGCCACAGTCCCACGCACAACCACTACGCCCCCGGGGCTTAGCCTAGGACCTTGTTCAAAGATATGGGCAAACTGATACTCAGAGTAAATGAATTAGAAAAAAAAGAAAAAAGAAAAACCCACAGCCATCAAGTTCATTCTAACTCATGGTAACCCTAAATGAATTTTATTTAAAAAAGATACTATATAGTTAATAATTCTACCTGTTTAATCATAAATATAAAATGATAAAGGAAAATAGTTTCTTATATGGTAAAACCCAAACCAAACTTCAGTTGATTCCATAGAACTGTGACAGTGAGTTTCCAAGGCTGGAAATCTTTACAGGATAGTCTCATCTTTTGGCCCAGGAGGGCGGGTAGTTTCGAACTACTGGCTTTGGGGTTAGCAGGCCTGTTGCATTTCCCACAACCACCAGTACTAAGTAAAGTTATGGAAAAATAGTCCTAAATTAGCATGTTGACACCAGACCCTTATCAGATATTCCCTCAGCAGTCCTCAGGAAATGCTGTAATTACTTGTGACCACCTTGTAAAACACCCTGTAGTGTTTCTGTTACCAAACCCATCAAATCTACCTCACTCTTACTTCTACAGGACAAGAAAGCACTAGTTCCCAAGGTTTCGAAGGCTATCCATCTTCACAGGAGCAGCCATCCTCACGCTTCCCTCAACAAGCAGGTGGATTAGAACTGCTGATCCTGCAGTTCACAGCCCAACGTACAATCCACTATGCCACCATTTAACATAACCTCTGCTCAAGTCAAAGGGAGGCTTTTAAGATGGGGAAGTTTGAGAAGTCATGTTAGTAGAACAGAACCATCTAGAATGAAGCCTGTCTTGGAAAGAAAAGGTATACATTAAGTAAATGAAAAATGATGCTTCATTTTTTTTTGCTTTAACATTTTTTCAGTAGCCACTTACTTTAAGAATTATATGTAATCCCTTATTGCAACCTATAGCACAATTCATTGTTTTTCCCAAGACTGGCCATCTACATTTTATACCTATTAAAGTCAGTGCCTAAGATTCAGACCACCCGACTTCAAGAGAGAATATCAAAGTAAAGACTCAGTATTTTTGCTCCATGTGCAGAATAGAAAATTCTAGGCCAATGTTTACTCTGAGGACAGTCCATATAATTTTTATTCCATGTGAAGGTCGTTTCCTAATTTCAACTAAGCATCTATATCAGAGGATCATGAAATCTTCCCAGTTACAAAACTTCCTTTTTACAATGAACCGGTGATTTTAGGGTGCCAGTGCAATGGACAAGGCACCCTGGTGGTCCAGTGGTCAAGTTTCCAGCTGCTAACTGAAAAGTCAGAGGTTTGAACCCACCAGCTTCATTCGCAGTGAGTGGAAGAAAAGGCAGTCTACTTCCATCGAGACGAGTCTCCGAAACCTGACGGGGCAGTTCTATCCTGTTCCACAGAATTGTTGTGCATTGGAATCAACTTGATGGCAACAGGTGTGATGATAAATAAGATTAACCTTACCTCTTCATCATGATCTTTTGCCCATTTAAGTTTTTCTAGGAGATCACTTAGGTTGTTTTTAATTGGAATATAGTGTTTCCAGGGCTGTAGCTCATTGTAAAAATGTTCATAGTAGATGGAGTCTTGCTTCAGAACAACACTGTCGCCAACCAGAAGATAAGGCAGGCGATAGGCTGCTACAGTGCCATCAATGTTTATTTGATACTTATGCTACAAAAAAAGCAGTAAGTTGTAAGAACTTCAAGTAAATCCCGCCTATTCCACTTTTAAACCTCCTCTCCTTACCACATATGAACCCTCTCCATCCTCAGAGAGAAACTGGCCTCATTTCGCTGACCTTGTGGTTGTAAGTTCTAGGGCTTACGTGGGGCCCAAAAGCTAAATACTCATTTAGATTCATCCCTAAATACCACAAAGGAGGCAACAATTTTAACACAGAAGTAATAAAACTGTTCTCCTAAGGTTACAACATAAGGAAAGATATATTTATTCTTCACATTGTAATTCCTCTGATATTTTATTATGTGCAGGTGTGAACCTAATGATGTCACATTCTGTGTCATGCTCATCATCTTTTTCAAACAACAGATGGCTGCATGCATGCCTTATGGAAATTAGCATGCTCCCAGGCAATAGCATCTGTAAATAAAAACTTTCACAGGACTGTGGTAATCAACCATTTTTACTAGTAGAAAACTTAACAGGTCGGTCTAAAATCAGGAAATCAACACACATCTGTGAGGTGATGTAGCTGGCGTCAGTTATTTTATTTAGTTCCATATATTGCCATGTAATGTTTTGAAAGAAAACCTGCTTGTCTACGCACAGAGCTTGCTAATCACTGGTGATCTAACATACGGAGGCTGGGGACTTTTATTTGTCCTGCTCTCTCCAATATATGGTGCTTCAAAAATCACCCAGTGGTCTAGTAAGTAGGGCAGTGTTTGGTTGGAAAAGGGAATTATTGGAAATGGAGTACTCCCTAGAAGACAGAAAATCCACATTCTAGACACAACAAATTATCCCTTCCCGACAGAGTTTCCAGGAAGTGCATTTGGCTATGGTTTAATTTATTCAACTTATATAAATCACATAAATAAATAAGATCAGAAGACCTGATAAAAGACACTGCTTTAAAATCTTTTATCTGTTATGTTGTCTGGTTCTAGGGAAAAGTATTTATAAAATGACTTATAAGTAGTTATTAATGACCAAGCGTTTGGAGTTGAAATTTGTTTATCTTGAAAATGAGTTGGAAAATAATGATGACCCACTCCAGGACCCTTGATGAGTATTTAATGTCAGTGCTAAAGACTGATGATAATGCCAGGTTCCCAAACCGGCCCGAGACCCCCATGCCTTGACAGTCACCAAGTTTTGTGATTTCCTTGTCCACTCCTGAAATTTACAGGCTTCAATTTCCTTCCCCGCAAGTGCTATTTACACATAAAACATGGTATCTGGAAAAATAAACAGACTGGCCACTGATAATGCCATACCTTGAAGAAATCAAAAAATGAAATGTGTTTCACAATGGGACCGTACAGGCTTTCATCGTGTTTAAAGAAGAAAAAGTTGGTGAAAGCAGCGTCTATGAGTTCTGGGTGTTCTCTACTGAGCTTAACCAGCTCCAGTCTCTCTTTGCGGCTGTCTCTCCCTCTCCAGACAGCTGTGGAGTTTTTGTTTTCCCAAGGAGGGCCCGTGTTAGCTTGCACAGACAGCATATCCAGACTGACTCTAGAAGACAGAAAGTGCAACCGATTTTCCTCCCAGACCTTCACATCACAGATGTTGGTAGACAAGAACTCACCAAATAAAACCAATGCTCTGGGTCAACTGTAACCTGTCTCTCACCGGCCCATGGTTTCTAGAACAGAATCGGTCAGGTCGTAGGTAGGCATCACAATATCTTTGGAATCTGTGGATCCGCACCAGGAAAAGATAGGATGGATGTTTGAGTTGGATTTCTTTTTTTCCAAAGGCCAGTCTCCCAGATTAACAAAAAATTCTACATCTGGCATCTTCACCTAGGAGAAAAAAACACACCCCAAAATCAACCTTTCATGTTTCTCTCATTGGAGAATACTTTAAGGTCCGGCTTTATAAGCTTCAGGTAATGATAATTACTTCGACTTAAGCAATTGGTAACTTTCTAGCAAGTGGGGTTCTATTTGCTAGAATAGGGAAAAAATGAGGAGGTCATCTCTATTTAATACTGTTAAAACACCCGATTAATTAAAGAGAGAAAGGAAAACAATTACAAAGAACAGCACTTGGGAATCTACACCTAGTTATGCATTAATGAGCCATATGCTTCCCAGGTCAAAGTTACACATCTGGCAGGTGTTGGGGCCAGGAGCTGACCATGTGAAGCACACCATCAAATCCAGGTCTATTGCTTTGATTCACAAGCTCCGCTGCCTCTCCTGGCACATTACATGAAAATGTTGCAACTTTTACCTAGCCATGAAACATGCTTGAAGTAATTATAAAATGAGTGATTTAACTTGAGGCAAGATTTGCATTGGTCAGTCTGTGAAGGCTCTTGAGGAATGGTAGGCTGGAGCAGCATTCTTACTTAGGGACTGGCACAGATGCGCAGGGGGAATTGGAAGCACTCCTGTATCTTTTTGGGGGGAGGCATCACTGCCCTCTGGTGGTCGTGGGAGCTATGCAACCTTGCTGCGGCTGGATTTGAACCGCCAAGCCAGTGGGCCACAGCCCCACACTCAACCTCTGCACCACCGGGGCTCGGCCCCCACTCCTGTATCTTAACACATGGTTGCTTTTGTTAGATGCCATCAAGGTGGTTTGGCCTCAGTGAACTGTACAACAGAACCAAACACTGCCTGGTCTGAGTCACCCACCCACACAGTTGCTGCTAAGCTACAGGCACTGTCTCGAGCTCACAGAGTGTCTTCCTCCATTTTTCCAAGCATCGCGTCCCTTTCCAGGCCCTGGTCTCTCATGAAGATATGTCTGAAGTTCCTGCGACCGAGTCTCTCCATCTTCCCTCCCATGGAGCACTCAGGCCATACTTTTTCCAAGACAGATATTTGTTTGTTCTTCTGGAAGTCCAGGGTACTTTTAATATATATATATATATATATTTGGCATCACTGCCCTGGTGGTGGGAGTAGGAGGCCCAGCCTTTGCTCCTGGGAGCCGGAATCGAACCTCCATCCCAGTGGTCCGCAGTCCCGCGCACAACCACTACGCCACCGGGGCTCAGCCCATAATATTATGTACTATATCATAACTCAATTCTTTTATCTTCCTTATGTCTAACTTTCCTATGCTTATGAAGCAACTGAAAATACCATGGCTGGGTCACGTGTATCTAAGTCCTCAAAGTGACTTCTTTGCTCTCTAACATTTTAAAGAGGTCTTATGATGCAGGTTTGTCTAATACCTTATTTGATTTCTTGCTCGCTGCTTCCATAAGCATTAACTGTGGATCTTTGACAAATTCAAAATTTTCTCCATTTCTCACGATGTTATCTAATGCTCCTGTTTTTTTTTTTTTGGGGGGGGGCATCACTGCCCTCAAGTGGTGGGAGTAGGAGGCGCAGCCTTTGCTCCGTGGAGCTGGAATCGAATCTCCATTCCAGTGGGCCGCAGTCCCGCACACAACCACTACGCCACCGGGGCTCAGCCTAATGCTCCTGTTTTAAGGATTTTAATTTTCTTTACAGTGAGTTGCCATATTTATGGGGGCACAGTCATTGATGCTATATAGCTACCACATTCAGAATGCACTTGAAAATTGAAAATGCCTTGCAATTGTCAGAGGAAACTATTCTCTACAAAGGATAATTCAATCAAGGTATGTACACTGATTATATAATAAATAGCTATCAAATAATTAAGAATATAATTTTTTACTTCAGATATTTTAAAAATGCCACCAAAATCCTACTAAAGCATAATATACTAAGAAAAAAGATTCGATTATACAGCAAATCTTCTGTGGGCTCAAAGTATGCTTGGCACAAAAATGATTTTATTATTTCTTCTTTTCTTCTAAAATGTATCCAAAGTGATACGAAACTTCAGAACAGAATTCTAATAATACCCCACAAGAGAAAACCATTTATATTATTACCATTTTTATTTTTGACAAATTATAAAACTTTGCTGAAATTATATATTACACCAAAGGAAAAACATCCACAAACCTTTCTAGTCAAAGACAGCAGTATGGCATCCATGAAAATGCGAAAACCTACATGCTCACCATGAGTCTTGATGTACACCTAAAAAAGAATGTTCACTTGTTAGTCTAAAGTAGTGACAGGCTGCTCTGCAGACAAGTTTGTCAAACAATCCTCAATAAAGTGGTTTTTAATAAAGTGATTTAGTCATTTATACCCAAATGCTCAAAACAAACAAACACAAACAAACCCCTCAGACATGCACTGTACCTTGTTATCCTTTAAAGTGTAGTGACACAAGCTTTGTCTCTGTCCAAATCTTTTTGGGATTTCTGCTGCAATCTTTCCTGGGTCAACGATTGGAAAATTTGCCAGATCTCTTTGAATCTGAGTAATGGTTTCTGGGCAGTTCATCTCCTGCAGCCAGGCTGCGCTATCTTCCAGAGGACAGTCACAATTCTCATGGTAAACTGGCCCTGATTACATACAAGTAATAATGTTTAAAAGTAATCATTTCCTCAGCATTTGAAACAGCCAACAAATGTCAGTGATATGAACTCACAGAGTTTTCCCTAATTACTTAAATAGAAAGAGCATTTTGATTTAGATTGTATTTTTTAAACCCACATTTCCATTACATTAAGGCATCTCTAGTAAATGATCCTTTGACTCTTGACAAATCTTCTCAGGGAAGCCTTCTGGGACTTTCCTAATTAGGCCCACTACCCAGAAGCTTCTAAAAAACCCACTGCTGTCAAGTCCCTTTTGGCTTGTACATCAGAGTACAGTTGCCCAATAAGCTGACTACCAGACCTTCTCCTGCAGAGGTGGCTGAGGAGTTTGAACTCCCACTTTTTCTTTTTGTTCTTGGGGCATCACTGCCCTCTGGTGGTGGGAGTAGGAGGCCCAGCCTTGCTGCTGGATTTGAACCTCCAACCCAGTGGGCTGCAGTCCCGCGCACAACCACCACGCCACCGGGGCTCAGCCCCTGAACTCCCACTTTTCATTTGGCAGCTGAGTGATTTAACCATGGCACCTTTAAAAGAAAGCTAATAGGTGGCTACTTTTGCTCTACAGTGGGATTATGTTTCAATATTAGTTCAAATAATAGGAACAATAAAACAATGGTAAAAGGATATAGGATGTCAGGAAAGTAGACATATTTTAATGAAAGACAAAAAAGATTTGAAATTAGTATTTCAATGGTCTAGTTACAGAAAGATTCTTAAAATGTCTAAGGTTATTTTCTAGGTTTAAGTTTTAATTAATTTGAAGCATAACAAATAATATGTTTGTATTTTTTAAAAAAGGATTACAAAGAAAAAGGCAACCTTCAATACAGGCCATTTCATTGCTATTCTTATAAATTAATTCTTTGCTTATAGAAATAATACTAATACAGTATGCCCTGAGTTATTTCTGTAATTTGGAGATTCTCACCTGATTTAAGACATATTTGAAAAAGGAGTATCTTTTTCAGAGTTATTTGATTATACCTACTATGTGATCCTCATGGACTGTAGTATAAGTAAATCAAATCTTTTTTTTAAAAATGCTTGTCTTTCTTGTGTGAAGGGAATGGGAAAAGGAGAGACAGAAAAAAATGTTTTCTGTAACCTATTTAAAAATATAGTTCTAAGGCTGAGCCCCTGTGGCATAGTGGTTCTGCACGGGACTGTGGCCCACTGGGTTGGAGGTTCAAATCCAGCAGCAGCTCTCCAGGAGCAAGGTTGGGCCTCCTACTCCCACCACCAGGGCAGTGATGCCAAAAAATATATATATGGTTCTAGGTAACAAAGCTATACTCTCATGCTGTTTAAAGGACACATAAGAGAGTTCTCAGGGAAAGTGGCATTGACACAAATAACCAACTATTCACCTATCCTATTCAACTATTCACCAACTAGTCAACCAATCCCTCTCCCTTCCTCTCACCATCTACCAAATTTCAATAACACCTACAGGTACACAAGTGTCTAAGGTGCATCTGTAGTAAAAGTGTTGCACATGACCATATATATATATATAGCTTGATTACTCTCACTATCCAAAGGAAAAAAAGTTCTATTAATATGTACTTGCCCCTGTTCTAATAATTTCTGTTCAAATCTTCAATTTCTCTCTTTTACCTATTCTCTTAATTTAGGTTAAATAAAGAACATCTATTTAAAAAAAACCCCAAACTTCTATTTATTTTACTTAGTGGGAAAAATAATACAAAATGCTAAATTATTTATATTGGTGGAAGAATAAATATCTCATTGTTTAAATACTGTTGCTTAAACTGATATTACATTTTACCTTTTAGAATATATGGAGATTTGGCTACATGTTGACCTTGAAATTTAACTTCTATCTTCAGGTTTTTGTAGCTTGCATACATTCTGTATCGCACTATGAAGGATCCATCCTTTCGGTCTAAAACCTGGACTCCGACCCTTGTGTACTCCTCATCGGGTGCTGAGATTTTAACCTGGAAGACCTCGTCACCTGGGGAAGCTGTGAAGCTGTGATGGGGAGTGAGGAAGTAAACAGTATAGTAAGGAGTAAACTCAATGATCATATTCTCTAGTCTGATAATTTTTTTTTTTTGGCATCACTGCCCTCAGGTGGTGGGAGTAAGGGGCCCAGTCTCTGCTCCGTGGAGTTGGAATCGAACCTCCATCCCAGTGGGCCTTAGTCCCGTGGACAACCACTACGCCACCGGGGCTCAGCCCTAGTCTGATAATCTTACCATTCTCCTCCACCCATATGCTTATTTCCCCTCTCTTATGCTTTTGATAACAGAATATTGTACATATATTTTAAAAAGGAAAATGGTCAAGATGGCAGAATATTTTCATCACAAAATCAGAAGGGGCTATGTTAGTCTAATAATCTATGTACATGTAAAACTTAATTATACTTTCTCTCTATTAAAATATCCATTATCAACCTATTGATTCCATGACTATCACTTTAGGAAATATACTATGTCTGATAACCAAAAAACGAAACTAAACGCTTGCCCTGGAGCATTCCCCTTATAACCCTGCATATTTGGCATAAAAAAAAAAATCTTCCGAAAAATATACTTCTAAATTTAGGGTTGCCCAGACTACTAAATCTTCACCCAAACAGTCTTATCTTTCTCTCCTGGGGTAGCTAATAGATCTGAACTGAAGGCCTTGTGATTTGCAATCCAAATGGGGTTTCTGAAGTTAATGATCTTTTGAAAAAGTTCAAGAAATTATTCTTTAAAATCCAAGACGTTGTGCTTAGTTCCAGAAATGGGCAAAAAGTCAAAACCAAAACCTAACAAACAATACTCACTGCCATCGAGTTGATTCCAATTCATAAGCCGCTGTGGGTTTTCAAGACTGAATCTGTACAGCAGTAGCGAACCTCACCTTTCTCTCAAAGCAGAGCAGCTGATGGGAGTGGCTGCTGGGTTTGAACTACTGACCTAGAGATTAGCCCCCAAACTGTAACCCACTACACCAGAAGGACAGCGCCAGGTAAATAGTCATCAACGTCACACTGTACCAGGGTTTGGTTAGCTGGCTGAAGTACTCTTCCTATTAATATACCATTTAGTGTCCCCAGGTGACAAGATTTACACATTTATATTTAAGATTTGTTTTGTACCAAATACATATGGTCAATAAAAAGGCAATCATTTCAGATGTGACTTAACAAAAACAAACAAACAAAAAAAAACGCCAATCTTAGGATATTAAGTTTGTTAGAATGACATCTTGTAGCATTCTCTTTAAGCTCTAAAGTTTCAAACAGTGCTTCATTTATCTTGTTTTGGTTTCAAAACATGCTTAACTGCAAATGTCTACCTGAAAACTGAGGGCGGCACCAGAGTCACATTATCAACCATATCTAACTATTGGATTAAAATGCCCTATCCATTTATGCGGAAGGTAGAAGCCGTACTGAGATTTTTAGCAAAATGGAATTTTCGATCTTTCCCCTAGTCCTGCCAGCATCTTCATCAAGAGTATCTAAGGAAAAAAACCATCTATGCATTCTACGGCTGGCATGAATATTTGGATGGAAGAGTCTGGAACAATCAGATGTGGACTAGGTACCCAAATATCTCAGAATACTAGTCTTTTTACATTTTTTACTGCTAACCAAAATACTTAGGGTGTGGTTTCTTGACTTACGCACGGCCTGATGCATCTACTGCCTGAATGTAGAAATAACGGGCTGGAAGAACGACATCGGCTTTCAGCCCAGGTCCCCATATTTCACTCTTCTCGGGGCTCAGTTGCTTCTCTCCACCGGCTTCAGCAAGGGCTGGAATTTTCCCCAGAAAGAAGCAGTAAAGCAGCAAAATGCTAAACATTTACAACACGGACTGTCGAAATGATTTACAGATAAAGAAAGACACAGAAGATGCAGGAAGGACCAACCGCGCCTCGGACAGGGTCAAGGCTTGCCAATCACCGCAGCAAATAGGGCTCGCTCCAAAAGGTGTCGCTTAACGTGCAAAGCGGGCGATCCGATTTCCACTTTCCTCCAGGAGAATCATAAGCAGAGGGTTGACATGTTCAGGTTAAGGATGGCAGTCGTCTAGCTGAAAGGGACAACCACGCGGCTCCTTTTGTTACAGGACACAACTGAACTTTTGTTAGTGCCACAGCTGGAGCATCCTCGGCGTGGCGAGTGCGCCTCAGGTTCCAGACCAAGGTGAAAGCTCAGGCGATTGGCCCGAGCGTCAGGGCCAGGCTGAGTAAGACCTTCTCCAAGTGGACAGAGCAGTGGACACGCGTCCGGGCGCCATGGGCTTCCTGGGATATGTAGTTCTCGATTGGACGAGCGGAAATCCTGCCAGATTATACCCGGCGCTCACTCTTTTATTGACTTTTCAACCGCAGGTTTCGGGGAACGGGTAAATACAACCGAGGCCTCCTAGAGAAGCACTCAGGTCCGAGGGCGCAGCTAGGATTTTATTTTCGGTGATGGGGAAAAAAATTAGAGGCTCGGGGGGCAAAAAAATCTATTCAGTCAACTGACGGGGCGCAAGGTGACTCCGGGTGCATCGGGCGGGCGCCAGCAGGCTGGAAGCTGTAGCCGCCGGGCCGGTAGCAGAGGTCCCCTGGGCTGTGGATGAGAGGTCGCTGAGCGCCCCCCGATTCCTTACAAGGCAATCCCGGGGCGCGTGCTGGCCACGCCCGAGGTCGCCTCCCATGTTAGGCTTAGACCCCGCCTGGGAAGGGTGCCCTCCGTCCCAGAGCCCTGTGGCCGCCCGAAAGGAGGACCACTGCGTTGGCGTCCTCCCCCCAAGGCCGAGGGTAAGCCGGGGGTACCAGGTGGTGGAGAACCAACAGAAAGGAGAAGGATGAGGCGGCTGGTGAACGTCGTCCGACTAGGAGGAGCCCGTGGCACAACTCTGAATGTGGGATTCCCGCCCACGCGTGTCTTCCCCGCATACCCGACTGGGGCTCTGGCAGCACGCGCACCGTGGCCGTGCCCAGCTCCCTGCGCGCCCGCACGCCGGGCGGGGCAGTCGCCGGGCGGGCTTTGCCCACCACCTCCGGGTCGGCTGCGGAATCGAACTGAAGCTGCCTCCCCGCTCCGCCCGGAAACCTAAGGCGGGCCTGGCCGGAAGCGCAGGCAGCAGTTGGATCGTTGTGGCAATCACGTTAACGAATGAAAACAAATCCTGTCTTCCCGAGCCTTCAGCCAGGGTTTCCCCCTGCGCTCCGTCCCCTCGCCACGCCTCCTCACGCGCGCGCACCCCGGCTGACTGGGTCTCCCCGCTCTGGCCGCGCGCTCCTACTTCCGGCCCGGGCAGGCGGGCGGGGCGGAGGGAGCGGGAGCAGCTGCTCTGTTTGGTGCGGAGCTCGCTCCGCCTCCCCGGGTCCCGCAGCGCCGCGCCGCGCCGCGCCGGCCAGGCCGAAGCCCGAGGCCCTGGGGCGCCGCGTTGCGCCGCCGCGGGGAGGGCGCAGGGCGGGGCGCGGCGGGCTCGTTCCTCTCGGCGCGGGCGCCGCCTCCGGACTGGCTGGACTGCTCCGGGCCTGCGCCGCCTCGGGCCTCCAAGCCCGGCCGCCGCCGAGTCGGGCCCGGCCGCCGCGAGAGCTTTCCGAGGAGCGGGGCTCCCGCGCGGCGCCTTCCTTCGAGCCGGGGCGGGACCCCGGCGTCGGGCGCAGAGCCACCCCGGTATCCTTGGCAGGTTGATGGCTTTCTGCTCTGGGGAAGGGGAGCTTCGGGCTTGTTGGGGAGAAGAGATCTGGAGGGGGCGGGGTGGAGATGGTTGGGAAGAGCGGAGGAAATCCTGATGGGGACGCAGCTGTTGTGACCCTTGGCGGACAGACACTTAACTGCCCTGTGCCGGAGTTACGGAGTTCTTTGCTATACAGCATGTAGATTAAACTAGTTGCCATAGGTGGAAGGCAGATTAAAAAAAAATGTTTGTGTTTCTGAGATACTTAGAAATATGGACTTGAAGTACAGCCCCCAATTTACAATCCAGTTGATGACTATGAACTTTGAAAGTGGCTCGCGTGTATTTTACAGAATAATTCATTCCAAAGATTTTAAATCGTTGCATTTAAAGCTTACCAGTTTACAAACAACGCTTCACACACACACATACACACACACATACACACACACACACAAAAGGATTTAAAAACAATCGTGTTCCTAGTGACAGCATCCTATGGCTACATCAAGTTGACACTTAAGTCTTTCGATAATTCCTATGTACAAATTTTAATAATAGCAGTGCCTCACATGTCTGGATGTGTGGCCGCGAGCTTCAGTCTCTCAGGTGAGACTAGGTAAGCAACCTCTCCCAGAATTTGCACTCTTAATCACTGCTTACAGTTGCGCTTGACATGAATAAAATGGCTTCAAATGCTAGGTCCTAGTGTCACAACCAAACTAAGCCTGCCTCTTTTGCGTGGGCTCTCACTGATCGCGGCCCTATGAAATACAGCAGAAGTGGGTGCCCAAGGTTGTAAGTCTTTCTGCAGGCTGGCTGCTGGAGGATGGCATATTGGCGAGACCATCGAGACTCCTGGGGATACAAGTCACCAAAACCAGAGAGGCAGGGGTTAGGTGTTCATCATAAGCCATAAATAAATACCAACGTGGAGCCCTGATGGCAGAGTGCCTCTGCAGTACACTGGGAAGGGTCAGCAGTTGGGACCCAGCAGCTGCTCCCTAGAAAAAAGATGTGGCCGTCTATTGGTTTTTGGGTAATACACTATAGCTTCCAAACCCTATGAGGACATGTCTGCTCAATGTATGCATTGAATTCCATGCCGAGGAAAGAGGCTTGGTTGTGTCTTCAGGAGCTAGTATGTAAAGTTGTTTTGTTCAATAAGAGATCTTAAAGTTTAAACTGTATTGAGTATCTATCTACAGGGTGACCTTGCCTTGTTTGAAGAGTAAACAAATACCCTGCTTCCTTGCAAAGGAACACCTGACTGGAGATTTGAAAGATGAGAGGAATTAGTAAAGGGGGGTGAGTGGGAGGAGCAACCTATAAAGAACCAAAAGGAGGTGTTCAAGAGTGAATTCAGAGAGAAGGGGGAGGAGGAGTGAGATCAAGTGGAGATTAGGAGATGGAATTTTGTTCTCAGAGCAGAAGGACACTATCCAAGGATATAGTCAGGGCATTCATTGTATGTAGCAAGCTTGTTTTCTAATCTCAATGGGGGAGAACAGACCATAAGGATTGTGGAGCGCTAGGAATGGTAATAGACCTGTAAATAAACGGTTTATAAGAATAGGGACAGGGCTGAGCCCCGGTGGCGTAGTGGTTGTGCGCGGGACTGCGGCCCACTGGGATGGAGGTTCAATTCCAGCTCCACAGAGCAAAGGCTGGGCCTTCTACTCCCACCATCTGAGGGCAGTGATGCCCCCCCCCCAAAAAAAAAAGAATAGGGGCAAAAAGACATATAAGATGTGGCAAAGCGCCAAGCTGCAGGCTATTCATTGGAGGGGCCAACTGTGGCTGTATACCTCATTTCCTGAGACTTATTAAAATATAATGCAACAGCTGAGATCTGATGAATTTTTGTAGTAATAAATGATGCTTAATTCCCTTGAGGAAAGCCAGGATCTGAGTGGTATACAACTATTAGCAAAGGACACTTAGTCCCTGACAGAAGAGCGTTCACGCTGTCACTGGAGGGTAGACAAGAATCAGATGTTCAATACAGAAAGGAAAGCTCAGTGGGAGTGTTTAAGAAATGGGATTTTGAGTGGCACTGTTTCCTTAAAGTCCATGGAACCCTTAAATTACATTACGCTGTTACTTCTCACAGATTTAGGATAACCAAGAAACTTGAGTGTGAATTATTTCTGTTCCTTTCTTATAGACATAATCAGGTTTTTCTTTTTTAATCAGGTGTTTCTTTTGCAATATTTATTTGATGGGCTTTTTTTTGTTTTTGTGGGCATCACTGCTGCTGTATATGATGGTTTTTATACAGTTTTATTTCTCTAGAGGCTTTCAAAGTTAATTTTAGCTTTTTTTTAGTTTTAGTTTTAGGCATTACTGCCTTCTGGTGGTCGTGGGAGCTACCCAGCCTTGCTGCTGCTGGATTTGAACTGCCAAGCCCGTGGGCCACAGTCCCGCACTCAACCACCTATGCTACTGGGGCTCAGCCCGAAAGTTCATTTTAATGATCATTTTTCAGTAAGTGAATGGGCAAGCACTACTTAATGGTACTGACTCACTGCGATCCCATGATCACTGCTGAGCCGATTCTATTTCATAGCAACGCTGTGGAACAGAGTAGCTTGCCCCTGTGGTTTCAACAGCTGTGCCATCAGGATCAGATTAGGGGTAACACCCCCTGCCCCCTCCCTTCTTTCCAGCAAACAAACCCCACTGTCATCTAGTGGGTTCTGACTCACAGTGACCCTCTATAGGGCCGCTAAGGCTGAAGCACTTTATGGGAGCAGGCAGTCTCATCGCTCTCCCTCAGAGGGGCTGGTGGGCTTCCACTGCTGACCTTGCAGTTAGCAATCTTAAGCTAGTTGTAAAATAAAATACTGAAGGAAGGTATAGGAGTAATGTTTGATAAGAGTTTTTAGTGCTGTTTGTGTGTCCAGTGGCTTGTTGATCTTTCTTTCTTTCTCCTCAGGAATCCATTTTGCTATTTTCATATTCCAATAGAATGCTGTAAACAATTGTCAAACTTGTACTTTGAGAAGCAAAGTGTTGCCACTTCTTTTTAATAGTCGAACATTTATAGTTTCATTCAATGCCTAACGTTGCGGAAACAGAAAGATCAAACGAGTCTGGGAATGGCGAGCACAGACCTGAGAGGACATCTCCTGAAGAGAATCTACATGGTGCTGTGAAGTCTCTCTGCGCAAGTGCCTCAGGAGCCCCCTTGGGCCCTAAAGGAGATGGTCATTATCCCTGGAGTTGTCCAGTGACTCATACTAAGGAAAAAATTTATGCCATCTGCTCAGACTATGCCTTTCTCAACCAGGCAACCTCAATCTATAAAACTCCAAATCCAACACGCTCCTCTTGCCTCACTGACAGTACCTCAATATCGACTGGAAATAGCTCACCAAGATACATTGGCATCCCAACCAGTGCATCAGAAATAATCTACAATGAAGAAAATAGCCTGGAAACCTTATCCAGTAGCCTGGGCAAGCTACCTCTTGCGTGGGAAATTGATAAATCTGAATTTGATGGAGTGACCACAAATTTGAAGCACAAATCAGGTAAGGAGGAGCCATAAAAGTTCATATGTGAAAATAATAAAGCAAATTTTATTTTTTTTAACGTGCCATTGCATGTTGTTGTTCCTTTAATACTGAGTAGGAAAATGCCAACTTACCTTAGAAGTCCAGGTGTATATCATTTTATTTTTACTCTGTTGCATTTTGCAGAGCTTGCGTTTTACACATTGAAGGTTTGTGCTCAAATGTATGTCAAATGACTACTAGTCATTTTTCTCCCGATATCATGTACTCACTTTGTACCTCTATGTCATATTTTGATCATGCTCACGGTATTGCAAATTTTTTTCATAACGCTATTACAAGCTAAAAACTCCAAAACCAAGCACACTACCTTTGAGTTGCTTTAGGAACCATGATTGGATTTCCAAGATGATAAATCTTTACTGGAGCAGATTAGGCTCTCCACCACATTCTCCTCCCTTGGAGAGCTTGGTGAGTTTGAACCACTGACCTGGCAGCTGTCCAATGCCTAACGCTTAGCGCCACCATGATTCCATTCAAAGACCACAGTATAGGGTCAATATAACTTGTTTTTATACAGGGAAACAAAAATTTTTTTTCTCCCATTATTTCAATATTTATTTATTTATTTTTTGGGGCATCACTGCTCTCTGGTGGTGGGAGTAGGAGGCCCAGCCCCACTGCTGGAATTGAATCTCCATCCCAGTGGGCCGCGCACAACCACTACGCCACCGGGGCTCAGCCCTCAATATTTATTTTATTGTAGTGGTCTGAAACCAAACCTACCTTATCTCTGTGGTGTGCCTGCACAGTTAAAAAACATAACTACTCGTGGACATTTGACATTTAGTTCTTTGTTTTACCTCTAGAAACTTCAGGCATAACATTTGCATGTGAAGAGCATCGAAAAATCTGAGGATACTGTAAAAATACAGAGAAGTATGTAGTAGCACAGACAAGGTTCATGACTTGGCTAGAACAACATACTAATGTGGGTTTTTTTTGTTGTTGTTGTTTTGGCGGGCATCACTGCCCTCTGGTGGTGGGAGTAGGAGGCCCAGCCTTTGCTCCCATAGAGCCGCAGCTGGAATGGAGCCTCCATCCCAGTGGGCAGCAGTCCCCCGCACAACCACTACGCCACCGGGGCTCAGCCCACTACTGTGTTCTTTTGCAAGCACAGTAAGTTGTACTTAGTAATTCAACATTTGGCTTTCTTTTCTATCACATTTCTCTAATATTTTTGTTGTTGTTGAAGTTTTTTTAAAGCGGCGGTTCCCAATCTGGGTCCTGGCCCCTTTGGGGGTTCAATGATCCTTTCACAGGGATTGCCTAAGACCATCGGAAAACATATTTCCGATGATCTGAGGAACCGAGACACCCCTCCTATTCATTTCCAAGCAGGTCCGCCCACATGCAGATAGGCCCACATATGAGCCCCCTGTGTGAAGACTGTTAGCCATGCTACATCAGGCTTCACGACAAAATTTCATTTATTTGTCACTAGAAATATTTCACAATATATAATTACATAGTGTTTTTGTGATGAATCACTATGGTTTAATGATGTTCAATTTGCAACACAATAAATCCTGTTTATCATATATTTGCATGACTTCATAACAGTAGTAAAATTATAGTTATGAGTTAGCAACAAAAATAATTTTATTGTTGGGTGACACTACAACATGAGGAACTGTTTTAAAGAGTCGCAGCATTAGGAAGGTTGAGAACCACTGTTTTAAAGTAACTTGTATGTCTTCATGCCCATCTGAGAAAGTAATGTAGGTATAATTTTTGAGCACGGTACTATTCACCTGTAGTGCAATTCATCACTCTAAGGAAACCTGTAGTGCAGTTTCCCAACTGCAGGGTGATGGGTCTGTGGCAGATAATAATGCTCTGAACTTATTTATTTTGAGCTCATAGAAGAATTTTCTGAGACATGTACTATTACTAGCATCTCCATTTTATAGGTAAAAGAATTAAGCCTTTGAAGGTACACTTCATTTACACAGGTGCACAGTTAGTGGGATTTGATTTAAGATTTGTATTTTATCCTATGCTTTAATCATGTGATATACAACCTCTAATGGATTTTCAAAATTAATTTAGTTTACAGAATGAGATGTAAATTTTTAATGGTTAAGGATGTGAGGGTCATTTACTTTGTGATATTTGTCTGTTCTTTTTTTTAAAAAGTGTTCTTTTCAGATTTTGGAATTAGGTTCCCTAAAACAAGTTGGGATTATTCTTTTATGTGTTCAGAAGGTGTTTATGTAAGATTGGTGTTATTTCTTTCCTAAACATTTAATAGAACTAACCAACATAACTAGAACTAACCAACATAACTAACCAACTGTAGGGTCTAGAGTTTTCTTTGTTGGAAAGCTTGTGATCATTCTTTTTTTAAAGATAGATATAGGAGTATTTAGGTTTTCCATTCCGTTCTGTGTCAGATTTAATCTATTGATTTGTTGTATCAGTTGGTGAATGAGGGGTATTTAAATCTATCATTATGAAATGGTCTGTATTCTTATTAATTCTGGCAATTTTTTTTTTTTTTTTTTTTTAGGCATCACTGCCCTCAGGTAATTCTGGCAAATTTTTATGTTTTAATTTGTGACATTTATTGCCATGAATTTGCATGAAATATTCCCTTATTATCATCTTTAACTTCTCTAGGGTCATTAGTGATAGTCTCTCTTTGATTCCCAAACTGGTCAATTATGTCCTATCTCATTTTATAAAATTATTCATTAATTGAGCTAGAGGTTTATCAGTTTTAGTCATCAGCTTTTAGTTTTGCTAGTTTTACCACTTGTTTCCTGTTTTGTGGGTTC
>PVJH01004859.1:0-119851 GCA_004026705.1 Nesogale talazaci | reverse complement strand
AAAACCCCTTTGTCCTCCTATGATTGATTGTTCTGAGAAGCCCATTCCTCACAGGTGTGGCTTGTTCCTTTTATAGACCTGTGGCTTGTTTAGCTAAAACTTGGTCCCCGAATGGAGTCACATGGCTAGAGGGCCCTGAGACTTGAGGAAATGAGTTAGGTGGGGAGAGTGAGGCGAGTCTGGGGGCCGCGATTTCGCTGCCCTGGGTGTCTGAAGATGCCACGTGATCTGGAAACTGATTTCATTGCTCTCTGGTTCAGAGAGCTGTAGCGGGAGACTGGAGTTGATAGGTGCGACCCTGGTTTCCTGTCGGAGGGTGTGACTTCTTCATTCAGCAATTTCTTGATGATGGAAGACACAATGGCTCCTTGATAGCTCGCTTGTCGGGTGACTTTCAGTGTTCAGCCCCACCAGGAGTTAAAAATCATCATCATCATCATCAACAACAACAACAAATGAAACCTCATTTTGTTCCAGCAAGCTAGAGTGAAGTCTAGATCCCTGGTGGCATGGTGGGTTACGTGATGGGCTGCTCACCATTAGGCTGCAGTTTTAACCTACTAGTGACACCCATCGATGCAGAACGAGGAGACTCCGCTGTCCCATTGAGAGGCCTAGTCTGAGAAACCCCCAGGGGCAGCTTTACGCTCTCCTGTGGGGTTGCTGGGCATCAGAACTAATGCAATTCGTTCTGTAAACTTCGTTCCGGACTGGACCCTGCTATTTGTTACCGAGAATTCTGACCGACACACCACTTAGATCTAGTCAATAGGAGGGGGCTTCAAAAGATGGAAAATGGGATGAAAAGGCAATAGAATTGTCTCGGCGATTTTTTGAAGCTTCCTCATAAGACGTCAGTGGGAGTTTGGTGGTACTGCCTTCTCTGCTTCTTCCTGCTTGAACACAGACATAGTGCTGGAAGAGCAGGGTCCATCAATAAAGTGGAAAGAGAAGATGGAAGGAATGTAGTGCTTTGAGATTTGCTGAATTGCTATACCAGCTCTGCTACCTGACCTGAAAAATGAATATAACAAGACTTGCTCACAGTTATTTTAAATAAGATGACCAGACATCCCATTTTTTAAAACAATTTAACAATGTCTGTGGCATTTTAAAATTAAAATAAATACATTACAATACTATTTTTGTGTTCTATGAAATTTTTTTTGTGTGGGCATCACTGCTCTGGTGGGAGTGGGAGGCACAGCTTTGCTCCTGGAGAGCTGCTGCTGGATTTGAACTGCCAACCCTGTGGGCTGCAGTCTATGAAATTTTTTGTTGCTCCATATAGACCAAATTTTTAATCAAGAATTCCCCTGTCCCCCTGATCAATGACATCCTGCTTAAAATCTGGTCACTTTAATTGTGTGTGTGTGTGTGTGTGTGTGTGTGGCATCACTGCCTTGGTGGGAGTAGGAAACCCAGCCTTGTGCCTGGAGAGCTGCTCCTGGATTTGAACTGTCAACTCTGTGGGCTGCAGTTGTGCACACTCCCACTGTGCCACCAGGGCTCAGCCTTGGTCACTTTAATTTTGAAACTAAATTCAAACATATGAAGCATTTGGGATCAACCAGGCAGAAAAGAGACATTCAATCATGGTGGCTATTCTAATTTCTGATTACCATTTGTCACCATATGACCTTGACTATGACCTTGATGTCTTTCAAGACTCCTTGGTGAATCAGTGGCTGAACAGAAGGCAGGGAGGTGAGCTGCCTTCCTGGAAGCATAATGGCTGAAGCTGGAGCTGCTGCTGAAAGGTGGCTGGGTCAGATTGCTGTGGTGGTCTGTGCAGCGCTCAGTGCAGGCTCTCTCTCACCTCTGTCTCTTTCAAGCATTGATTTTCATGGGCTCTTTGTGTCAATTGGAACACACACTTTAGTTCATGGAGCAAAATTGAGTTTTGATAAACTATTCCAGGGGGTGGAAATGGCTGCAATGCTTCTGAAGTCACTTTATGAACAAGTATAACTCTGACGGCCAAATCAGGCAGAGATACCAGTGAAAAAGAGAATTATAACTCAATATCCCACAATGAACATCATTAGGAAACTTGTCAACAAAATCCTAGCCAATAAAGTTCAATAGCATATTAAAGAAACAAATCCAAAATACGATGACCCAGTGGGATTCCTGCAGGGAGGCAAGGAGCAGTGTGGAATCCAGCTTGTTCACACCAGTGGTTTGGCAGAACCGATACCTATGGTGTCTCAAATGGCACTTGTAACCAGGGCTCTCTCCACAGTGGGCACTGGGCAGCTGCCCAATGTGAAAATCACAAATTTACTTTCTTACTCTTTTTTTTTTTAAAAAAACATTTTATTGGAGGAAGGGCGCTCTTCCAGTTCTTATAATATTCCATACATCAACTGTATCAAACATATTTGTACATATGTTGCCATGATCATTTTCTATTTAAGACCATAGTATCAGCTCCTCTTTCCCCCCACCCGTGACCTCTTGATAAATTATAAACTATTATTCTTTTCATATCTACACCGACCGCTGTCTCCCTTCACCCATGTTTCTGTTGTTCATCCCCATGGGGATGGTGGTGGTGGTGATTATGCATTGGTCATTGTGATCAGTTTCCCCTGCCTCCCCTCCTCCCTTCACCTTCCCCTTCCCCTCCTGGCATGGCTACCCCGTCCTTACTCTATTTTAACGTTTATCTGCCCAACAGCGTGAACACTGGTAGTCGTGCTCATCCCGTCCATGTTCCTGTGAGGTGCCATTGAGTTGGTTCCAGCCCATAGCTACCTGGTGCCCAGCAGAAGGAAACACTGCCCTGTCCTGCGCCTTCCGCACCACTGTTCCCCTGCCGGAGCCCCGGGATGAGCCCCTGGGTCAGTGCCTCTCACCAAGGGCCTTCCTCTTTTATTGCTGTCCTTCCACGCTATCATGCATGATGTCTTTCTCAAGGGGCTGATCTGTCCTGACAATACGTTCAAAGTACGTGAGAGGAAGTCTTGCCGTCCTTGCCTCTAAGAAGCATGCTGGCTGTACTTCCAACAGATATCGATGTCCAGAGTACTTTCAATAGTCTCCCTCAGCACCACAATTCCAATGCATCGATTCTTCTTCAGTCTTCCCTTCAATGTCCAACTTTCACACACATCTGAGGCAATGGAGCATACCATGGCTTGAATCCAGCTTACCTCAGTTTTCAAAATAACTCTTTCCTCTTTACATCTGTAGACTTATTAATGTGAAGGGTCTTTTGAACTTTTGAATTCTGCTTCCCTGAGCATTGATTGTGGGTCCCTGTAAGACAAATTCCTTGACAACTTCAATCTTGTCTCCATTTATCTGTTATGTGGCCTATTGGTCCAGTTGTGAGGCTTTGAGCCTTCTTTACATTAAGCTGTAATCCATACTGAAGGATACAATCCTGGGTCTTCATCAGCAAGTTTTTCAAGTTCTCCTCACTTCCAGCAAGCAAGGTTATGTCACCTGCATATTTCCAGTTGTTAATAAGCCTTCCTCCAATCCTGATGCCACATTCTTCTTCAAACAATCCAGCTTCTCTGATGATTTGCACAGCATACAGATTGAACAAGCATGGTGAGAGGGTACAGTCCTGACACACACCTTGCCTGATTTAAACCATGCAATATCCCCTTGTTCCATTTGCACAATTTCCTCTGGATTCATGTGCAAATCCCAAATGAACCCAATGAAGTATTCTGGATTTCTCATTCTTCTCAAGATTATCCATAGTTCATTATGGTCCACACAATAGAATGCCTGGACAGAATCAATGAAACACAAGTAAGCATCTTCCTGGTCTTCTCTGTTTTGAGCAAGGACCCGTCTGCCATCAGCAACGATATCCCTTGCATGCTGTGCAAATCATCAGAGAAGCTGGATTGTATGAAGAAGAATGTGGCATCTGGATTGGAGGAAGACTTATTACCAACTGGAAAGATGCAGGAGACATAACCTTGCTTGCTGAAATTAAGGAGAACTTGAAGCCCCTGGTGAATCTTCTGGATCTGGCCTGAACCTCTGGCAATTCTGTATCAGTGCCCCGCTGCAACTGTTGCTGGATGATCTTAAGCAAATTTTACTTGTGTGTGACGTCAATGATACTGTTCTGTAGTGAGCGCTCTGTTGGGTCATTTTTCCTTGGAATGGACAGAGATATGATTTCTTCTAGTCAGTTGACAATAGCTGTCTTCCAAGTCTCCTGATATAGATGAGCGAGAGCTTCCCATGCTTCTTCTGCTTGCTGAAACTTTCCAATGAGTATTTTATCAATTTGGGAGGCCTTGCTTTTGGCTCATAGTTTCAGTACAGTGTGAACTTCTTCCTTCAGCACCATTGGTTCTTGCTCTTCTGCTGCTTTTGGCAGTGATGTCATATCGAGTAGTTCTTTTTGGTACAGTGACTCTGTATTCTTTCCATCTTCTCTTGATGCTTTCTGCATTTTGCAATATTTTGACCACAGACTCTTTCAAGATTACAAATGGAGGCTTGAATTTTTTTCTTAAGTTCTTTAGTTTCACATATGCTTAATGTGTCCATCTCTTTCAATTCTCTAATTCGAGGTCTTTGCAGATTTTGTTATAATGCTTAGCTTTGCCTTCTTGAGCTGCCCTTTGAGATATTCTTTTGTTTGTTTGTTTGTTTTGGGCATCACTGCTCTCCGGTGGTGGGAGTAGAAGGCCCAGCCCCACTGCTGGAATTGAACCTCCGTCCCAGTGGGCCGCAGTCCCGCGCACAACCACTACGCCACCGGGGCTCAGCTGCTATTCTACGATTAACAGCATGTTTGAGTCTCTTCTGACAGCACTTTGATCTTTTCTTTCTTTTTTTTTTTTTTTTGGCATCACTGCTTTCCGGTGGTGGGAGTAGGAGGCCCAGCCCCACTGCTGGAATCGAACCTCTGTCTCAGTGGGCTGCAGTCCCGCGCACAACCACTACGCCACCGGGGCTCAGCCCCTTTTCTTTCTTTCTTGTATTTTTAATGGCCACTTGATTTCTTCATGGATGATGATCTTGAAGTCCTTCCACAGCTTTTCAGGTCTTCTGTTATTCGTGTTCAGTGTGCCGAATCTGTTCTGGAGATACGCTGGAAATTCAAGGTTGTATTTTGGCTCTTGTGGACTTGCTTTAATTTTCTCCAGCTTTTTTCTGAACTTACATTTGAGCAATTGATGATCTGTTTCACACTTGGCGCCAGGTCTGGTTGTAGATGCTGATATTGAGCTTCTCCATCATGTCTTCCCACAGATGTAATCAGTTTGACTCCTGTGTATGTCATCTGGAGAAGTCCATGTGTACAGCCCCCTTTTTGTGTTGTTGAAGAAAGGTATTTGCTATGAACAAGTCATTGGTTTTGTAAAGTTCTATTATGTAAAGTTCTATTTGCAGCTTCATTTCTATCACCAAGTTCACATCTTCCAATTACTCTTGCTTCCTTTCCAACTTTTATTTTCCATTCACCAAAGATTATCATTGCATCTTGATTACACGTTTGATCTAACTGGAGTTGTTGGCAAAATTTTTCATGAACTCTTGTTTGGCATATAAATGTGAATAATCATTGTATTGTTTGGATTTCCTTCAAGTCAGGTAGATATAATCCTATTGCCACAAGCAGTGCACTTCATGATGAATTTAGCAAAATTCTTTCTGACACGGAATGCCAGACCATTCCTTTTGATCAGGTTATTCCCAGCATAATAAATCTTGAATTCCTATGATTCCATGACTCAAAATGACCAAGAGCAGTCCATTTCAGCTTGCTGATGCCCATTTTTGAGCACCTTCACTCCCTCAGACCTGTGGGGCCCCTCCTCCGGCAGCATCTCTGACAAGGTTTTGTTTCTCTTGTTTGGGATTTCAGTATATGAGAATGCTCCAATGCTATGCATCAGGTTCCCAGTGACTTCTTCCTCCAAAAATGTAAAGTGTTCTTAGTCTGAAAGCTCTGCTGAAACATGTCCATTTGGGGTGACCCTGCTGGAATTTAAAACACCAGTGACAAATAGCACTGGTGGCATAGTGGTTGAGAGCAAGATTGCGGCTCACTGGCTTGGTGGTTCAAATTCAGCAGCAGCTCTCCAGAAATGGTCCTATCCAGTCTTGAACTTGTGTTGAATGAAAGAAATATTACCATCCAGTTTAAAAAAGCTTCCAACATCACCACAACACACGACCATGTGGTGGTAAAAAAATATTACACAGAACTATACTTATAGTATTTACTTTTTTTGACATCACTGCCCTCTGGTGGTCGTGGGAGCTACCCAGCCTTGCTCCTGAAGAGCCACCATTGGATTTGAACCGCAAAACCTGTGGCCTGCAGTCCTGCACTCAACCACTACGCCACTGGGGCTCAGCCCCGCTCATAGTATTTACTTATTCATTTCACAAAACCTGTTGTAATTTTGATGCGCTGGTGCATTTTTTGTCTTGCATTTATTACTTCAGTAGACAGACATACCAAGTACAGAGAAGTACCAAGCCACCACAGGGTGACACACTGTCTTTTGTTTCATCTTTGTGTTGTGCCTCAAGTATAATATAACAAGATATTATGAGCGAATGATACAATTCCTGAAAGTGATCAAAGATTGTCTAAACAGTTGCTCTAAGTTCGGCAGGAGTGGAAAGGGATTTTTCAAAGCTGAACATAATATGCTCAAAAAAGTTGCCTGTTTCTAATACATCTAATACTAATACTCCATGTTTTTGTAAGAGGACTTTGTATATTACTCTTCTGAGAGGAACCAGGAATATCTTGGTTGGGCTTTCTCATCATCCTGCTTACATCAACATTGTAGCGAATGCAGAGAATTCAGGATGGAGTATATAGAAACCGATAGCTCCTCCCATATATAATGACCACGAGATGGCAGTGTTCCACAAAATAAAAACAGCCCTGCTGCCGAGCGGAATCCCGCTCCTCTCCATCTGATGGGATGGAGAACTGCCTACGCGCAAGACTGCAGATCTTTCTGGAAGCCAACTACCACACATTTCTGCTCTGGAGTGGTTTATGGGTTGGAAAAGCTGATGCTATGGGTGGCAGCTGAGCACTTCACCCACTGTGTCATCAGGGGTCAACAAATGACCTGCTGGGATGGCTGCCTTGACAGCTGCCTGCAGGGGCAATGAGTGGTCTGCAGGGAGAGTCCTGGTGCCAGACAGACAGTGATGCTGTCAGCAGCCACCGGTTTTGCTGCTTGGTTTTTCAGGAACCAGAGAGAAATTGTGGACTCTGTTTCTCTCATACTTTGCACCCAGGGGTGCGTCCCCACTGGACGAATCCAAATCCGTCCTCCTTGAAACTTTCCCTTCTCTGATTGTAACTCGTAACTATTTTGTCAGTCGTTAGGTTCCCCAAAGCTGCTCGCAGGAGTTAAGAGTTCTGAACCTGTTCATATGAAAGCTGAACTTGGGATTTCCTTTTTCCTTAAGGCGCTAGGGGACGGCAAGCAGGTTCACAAAGGGGCAACAAGCAGACCCCAAACACAGCAAATGGTTCCGTCTTAGTTAGGGGCAACGGCAGAGATCCATTCGTCCAGGCCGCCATCATCTCTTGCTCCTGGAGGTCCATGCAGAGTCAGAGTGTGGGCAGGCCAGGGCTCTCTTTTATGCCCTGGAGGCATATTTAAAGATGCCACTCCAGTGGGTGACTGATCATGTATAAAGTCACTGTGGTTCAGGGCTGAGCCTTGGCTTTAACGGGCCTCAAACACATGATCTTTCAGTCCTTGCACCTGGTTAAGCTGTCTTCTGCTACCTAAGTCTGGGGAGACTGCTAGGTAAGTGTGAGAAGCATTTGATTGCTCCAAAGAGGGGTGTTTCCTCTAATACTGGAGGGAGAAACAGCGATTGAACCTAGTCCTGACGAGGCGGGGTCTAGTTTGCAAAATACTTGTCCAAGAAGGGACTCAGATGCAATCTGGGAGAGAAATGCCAGTGTGATGAGCCTGCTGGATGTATCAGGTGGAGAGCCAGTGATTGGAGAACTTGCTGGCCTGTTTCCTGAATCTGTCCCCTTCAGTTAAGTTGACTGGTGGGAGAAGGTGGGCGTGGGATTGGTTCTTCAGGCTAAAGGACAAGTGGCTGGAATCCATAGATAGTTTCATGCCTTGGAGCTCTAGGGCCTCAGTCGATTAGATGGGAAAGTGCCTTTCCCAGAGGACCATCAGGGTGCACAATAAAGACAGCCACTCAGAGAAGAGGTCCACAGGACTCAACATGGGGAACTGCTCCAACTTTGTGGTTCCACCCCTCACTTATGCCCTGTTTCCAGATCGCCTTGTGCCTTGCGCCCACTTCTCTGTTTGGTAGCCTACCTGGACCACGAGCATCTCCTTAGATCACAGAATCAGACACGTATCGGTGGAGCTGGCAACCTGCCACAGGTCCCTGCAGGTACTTGACTTTCACCGAATCAGACCTGAAGCCCACTATCCCAATGGCTTTCCAACACTTTTCTTTACAGACACATCTGCACTCTTCTTTCTCTCTTTATGATCAGAAGTTTCCAATGATTAACCTAGGACGAATGTCTGTTCAGGCACTGATTAGAAGCCGTAAGCGACCACACCTGACTCTTCCAGCTTCTTGTCTTGGTAACGTAGTAAGTGGCGCCCCTGCCCTTGGCAAGAGTTGGTCAGAAAGGTCAAACACACTCCTTTTTCAGCCCTTTCCTAATTCTGACTTAGCCTCTCTTCATGTGTAGGCCTTCAAATCTGTGATTTGTGTCTGTGGTTTTTTTTTTTTCCCATCCCCCCTGTGATAAACCTTTAAAGTTGATTGGAGGGAGCGGCAGCAAACCCTGGGCGTTTCAGATCATCAAACTGCCGCTCGTTAAGACTTACCCCTGATACTGTTGAGGCAGACCCATGAGGCCCTACTGGTTTTTAGGCTGCAAAGCATTTACAACAATGTTGCTATTTGGTTAGAAATGAAATTTAAGAGAAGGACTCACAGGAGTTATTTAAAAAAGAAAACAATTCTGCATTTTTTATAACCCCATTTTGCAAAAGCAGAAAATGTTGCACAGGTATTAGTTGGGTTGCTATGACCAGTTTGATTCCCTATAGATTATTCTTTAAAAAGCATAATGTAGGGCTGAGCCCTGGTGGCATGGTGGTTGTGCGTGGGATTGCAGCCCACTGGGTTGGAGGTTCAAATCCAGCAGCAAGGCTGGGCCCCCGTACTTCCACCACCAGAGGGCAGTGATGCCTCCCCCCCCCCCCAAAAAAAGCATAATGCTCAAGGTGGACTTTTTAAAAAATCAGTTAGGCTAAACTATTGTTTGGCTTTAAGAAGATTTGGGGGAACTGTTTTTGACTGAAGGTTTAAACATGGTCTCAGGGCAATAGGTTATCATTTGACTCAGTGTTCGTGACCCCAGCAAGAATGAACATTGGAAAGTCTGTTCTGCATTTGCTTTCCCTCTTTGGGTCAGGGTGCTGTGGACTCTTCAATCAGAATCGTTCCCCACTGGTGGCCAGGCATCCTTCAGGTCTTCTGTTCAGGCCAGGTCAAGCATGCACACACATTCACTGCCACAGTCAGTGTTGACTCCAACCCCCACCTCCTGTGGGTTTTCAGGACCACCTGTCTCCCTCCCAGGTGCTGGTGGTTTCAAGCTCCAGCCCATGTGGATCCCCACAGCCCAACTCTAACTGTGACCTCCCAGGGCTCCGGAGAGGAAGCCACTAGGCATGCATTATTATCCGTGTTATTCTCTCTCTGATTTTCCTCCCTGGGTGTTCCAGAGACCAAGCGTGGTGCTTTGGGTGGTGACAGATAAAAGCGGTTGTGCCTCTTTTAGATCTCAAAAGCAATTGGCTCAAAGTGCACACTACACAAAAACGACTTCATGAACAGAACAAGAAAATCAAGGTCTCACATGGGAGGGGACTTGTGGGCACAGGGTGTTACAGTACATCATTTTTGCAGGGAGGAACACAGTTCGATCCAGAGCACTTGGCGTATCTTTTAGGCATTGTTTTATTTGGAATATTTTCTTGCTGCATTTTGGATGTATTGTCTGTAAGTGAAATATAGCTTAAATGATAATATAATCTGTTTTATGTGAGACTTTGATTCATCCTGATCCTTGAATTAATTAGTATTATACACTGATATAGTTAGGTTGGTTTCTACCATCTTAGTCCATAAAGAGTCTATTTATATTTTATCCCAATGTCCTCCTTTACTTGATTCTAAACCTCCAGAGACTTGCTTTGCCAAGATCCTCGAGGAATTGCCCAATGAGACTTATTGCTAATTTGTCAAAAATGAAAGCTTTACTCTGGATTGTGGGTCATCATATCATGTCTATTTTGACAGAAATATCTTGCGTGTGTTACTTCCCCCCAAAGAACAGGAAACCAAGTTACCACACCAGGAAGTGTTGCTAACCTAAGTCCTGTGTAACCCCAGTCCACAGGCCCGATTAGGTTACATCTTCACTGAGGGGGAGGCATAATATGTACCAGAGATGATGAAGAGAACAGTAGACTGATCACGAACTCAATAGACTTTATTTCCCATCCCTCTCCTCTGAGTCTAGGTCCTCTTTCCAGTACTTCCTATGACTAAGTGGCCACGCAGAGCCTGCCTGGTGCACAGGCTCAAATGCGGGCGCACTCTGCAGACTCACCCCAAAGCTCTGTGCACTAACCTGCAGACTCTTGGAAGGCAGGCTGATTGGCCTTGCAAACCCGCTGGGGCCCAGCGCTGTTCCGTACACAGGGGGCCCAATTACTTGGTGCCCATTTTGCCCAAGTACAATTTGAAGGTAGAAAATAAATGATAAAGTCTTTTCCTGGGAAAGTCAAAGCGTGGTTCATCTGAAAGATGAAACAGATTTGTAAGTATCCAATCAGTAAGAACATCTCCATCGATAGAGAATTCCTAGTGTTACTGGCTAAAACCGTGACTACTAGTCAAAATGTTGGTGGTTAAAACCTACCTCAACATATCACAGAAGAAAGACCTGGTGATCTTTCTCAAGGCCTCGGAAATGCTGTAGGGAGATGGCTTGTGGGTAGGAGAGAGAGAACACACTTATGCATGTGCTTTGCCCTGCACCTGGGTCAGTGCAGCCCTCACAGCAACAAGAGCTGCTTAAGAAAACCAGGGCGAAGGCCACTACCAGTAGATGGCAGAGCTTCCCTGCAAACCAAACAGGCCCTTATGGACTCTGGGCCAAGCTTGGGGACATCCCCTATAGAGGCGCAGAAGCTCTCAACCCCAGGAGCCAAATTAGAAGCGGGACGGACACATTTCTCTCGCCCTAAGAAGAGGCACTGTGCTCTTCCTAGCCTGATAGCCAAGTTCAAACTGGGGAGAGATGATGGTGAGATGGAGAAAGAGATGGTATCAGAGAACAGGAGGAGAGTCTTAATTACAGCACATACTGCAGTCAAGACATTTAGGGGTTGCAAATGTTTCCCTGACCTTCCTTTTTCTGTCCCTCAACAATTTTTTGTAGGGGAGGAACTTCTAATTTACGTATTGTACCGCCATTAATTTAATCACAGCAAGCAGATCTGTGCCATCCTCCTCTCAATCACTTTTAGCACATTTTCTTCATTCCTGTGCTCATTGCTATCAGCTCCTTTTCTACCCGCACCCCCCCACCCCCACCACCTACCTCAGGTATTATTAGTCCAGCGACTGCCTATAGATTTAACAGAAAAAACATCAAGAACCATACCCCAAACAAAGAAAAAAACTAACAAGAATAATAAAGTAAAACAGATAAAGCCTCAATCGAAAAGAAAGCAGGAAATATTAAAAATCAGAACTAATTTAAATGGATCATAGGGGACATCAAGTGATCGGGTGCTAAATGTTCACCTCACTGCATTTGCACAATTCTCTTTCTCGTGCATCCTGCGTGATAGCAAGAGTATTCACTCACATCCCTGGTCCATGATCCTGACTTTTCTTAAAACACTCAATCTACCCGAGTACGTTTGATTTATACGGGACAACGCTCCCCAGCCATGCAGGATCATGTCTCTGAGAGCAGTGGATGGTGGCAGGCAAGTTCTCTCAGCAATAGACTTGTTCTAGTTTCATTAGGTGTATATAAAAAAAAAAAAGCCTGATCAAAACAGGGACTCCATGAGCTGAGCCCCGTTGGTGCAAGTAGTTGAGTGCGGAACTGCAGCCCGTGGTCTTGGCTGTTCAAATCCAGCTGCGACTCTCAGGAGCAGCACTGGGTAGCTCCCACGACCACCAGAGGCAGGGATGCACACACACACACACACACACACACACACACACAAATGCAAAACAAAACAGGGACTCCTAGGGATCTGCTAGGCCAGTGTGATTTGGGACAGATATCAGCTCCGAAGTTTATGGGAACTGCTTTCTTGGGATTCCAAATGTCACATCTTGATAGAGTTTTCTCGAAGAACACAGGGCATGACAAAGACTTAGTGCCCCAAGGAAGTCCATGACCCCCCTTCCCCCCCACACACTTATAGACAGTGCATCTGCTCCCATCTTGCCCCTTCACACTTCTCCAAACTTAAAAACATTGGAAAGAAACATCATTTGAGTCCTCGGGCATGTTGAAGCTGCTGTGCTGACGTGGTATAAGTGGAAGTGCACAGAATTATTCAGAGAAGGAGTACAGAGACGGAAAGACTGTCATCAGACAGAACATAGATATAGAGGGAGGGGCTGTTGAGCAACAACTGCTTCACATTTTGATATTTTTGTTGAATAAAAATTTTCTTGACTTTGTAAATAGGTTTGCTTGTGCGTTTCTGCTTGCCCGTGTATACTGACTCAATGGCGACATCCATAGGTCCCGGTTTACAATTATGTTTTTTGGTGGTGAAGAAAATTTGAATTGGTGTGCATTCAGAATTGTGTGTGTGAGTGTTGTCCATAGTTTCTTCTGTGGCTTTCAGTCCTGAGGATACCCTTCCTCGCCCAGAGATAAGGTTCTATTTTCTTCTGCAACTAAAAAGTGACTGGTGAGGGGGACAGTACTTTGAGAATGGGTGCCTTTCCTGTTTCTCAGCAACTCACTTACTGGCATTAACACCCAAGGGTGCTTGCCTGCAGCAATGATCGTGATCATTATTTTATTAATAAAACACTTCATGAGGGGCTCGTACAGTTCTTACCACAATTCACACGTCAGTTGTATCAAGCACATTTATACACATGTTGCCTTCCACCATTTTCAAAGTATTTTCTTTCTGTTTGAGACCTTGGTGTCACTCCTCTTTTTTCCCTCCCTCCCCAACCCTCCTGTCCTCATGGACCCTTGATCAATTATAAGTTATTATTATTTTCATATCTTACACTGTCCACTGACTCCCTTGGCCCATGTTACTGCGGTTCACCCCCTTCGGGGAGGGGGGTGGAGTTGTACATCGATCATTGTAGTTGGTTCCCCCGTATCTCCCCCTTCTTCTTCCCCCTCCCCCCTTCCCCCTACTGTCTTGCTAGCACTACTCCCATTACTGTTCCTGAGGGGTTTATCTGTCCTGGATTCTGTGTGTTGAGCGCGCTTAACTGTACCCATATACATGCTCTATTTTAGCTGGAATTGTAACATTGAACTGGGCTCATGATAGTGGGGGAGGAAGCATTAAAGAGCTAGAGGAGGTTGAGCCCCGGTGACGTAGTGGTTGTGCGCGGAACTGCGGCCCACTGGGACGGAGGTTCAATTCCAGCAGTGGGGCTGGGCTTCCTACTCACACCACCGGAGAGCAGTGATGCCAAAAAAAAAAAAAAAAGAGCTAGAGGAATGTGTGTTCTGTCAGTACTGTCCTGCACCCTGCCAACCCTTCTGTGAGGGGATGTCCAACTGTCTACAGATAAGCTTTGGGTCTCCACTTCGATCCCCATCATTTGCATTTGTTTCTTTTGAGTCTTCTGGTGCCTGATCCCATCCACACCTTGTGGTCACACAAGCTGGTGTGTGAAGCCACTATTTCATTGTTGATTGCAATACATATTTAATGCTTAAAAATGAATACTATTTCAATCCAGCTGGAATTTGTTTTGAATGAGATGAGAAGCTAAACTGATATGACTTCCTCCTCGATGAGAATTAAGTTTTTAGTAGTCATTTTATTGGAAACATACTATACACAAGATAAAAATGCAAGCCCTAAAAACCAAAAGGCTATAAAACTATCTTCTCACCCCAGTGCCCATCTTCTGAGTCAGCTGTTGCTAGTGTTTCACATGTGTCTGACAAGAATGCCTCCCATATGCAATAGCATAAGTGTGTGTGTGTGTATATCAGTGTTTACCTAACTCACTTCTTTTCGCTTCTTTCTTTTTCTCTTTGAGTTTTATTCTCTATCAGTTGAGGAAGGATTGCCTTATTGTGTTTTGATGTCTGTTCTAGTATTAGAATAGATGAAGGATGCATGGTTTATCTGACTTAATTTTTTACTTTTCAATAGACTTTTGTGAGCTACCCTTGGAAAGTGCCCTGTATTTCTTTTTTTCTTCTTCTTTATTTCAGCTCCACCTGTATTTCATTTTTTTTTTGTGGGGAAAAATGTGTTGCTACTAGAGGTCCCTGGAACACTTCTGCCCTCTCCTAGTAGCTAAAGGAGCTCTGGTGGCACAACTGAGGAAGCACTTGGTGTGTTAGTCTGCGGTAGACTAGAGAAACAAATCCAAAGACATTCCTATGTGTACAGGAAAGAGTCTTATAGACAAAAGCAATTGAACATTGAGAAAACATCGCAGCCCAGTGCAGATCGAGTCCCTCCATGTGACATTAGCCCATATGTCTGATATCATTCTATAAAGTCCTCTTTAGACTTATGACACATACGCAATGACACTAAATGCAGGACGATCACAGGCCAGTGGCTGGGAAGGCTTGTGGATCCAGTGGCGCTGTAGGCAGTGAACTGTTGTTCGGTCCAATGCTAGCTTCATGATTTTTAATAACGTTGAGTGCATTGTTGTAGCTATTGGTATCAGCTCATCTCAGTAAAGTTTCCCCCCAGTGCTTTAGGAACTATGATGTCCCTTTCAGGAGGTTGGTCTTTTCTGATGATGTATGCAAAGTAAGAAGGCCCAACTCTCAACATCCTTGCTTCTATGGAAACTTCTGACTCTATTTCTCCTAAGACTGATTTGTCTGTTTGTTCCTTGCTGACACCACATTTTAAATATTTATGTTTGTTTTAAAATCATTTTATTGGGGGCTTGTAAAGCTCTTCTCGCAATCCATCCATTATGTCAATCACATTTGTGCACATACAGCCATTATCATTTTCAACACATTTTCTTAAGTCTTTGGTATCAGCTCATTTCCCTCTCTTTCATTCTCCCTTTCTCATGAACACTCGATAATTTATAAATTATTTTTTTCATGTCTTGCACTGACCGCTGTCTCCTTTCACCCACTTTTCTGTTAAATATCTATGTTGATACATCTTCCACCTTTCATTTTTATTGTCCAACCTTCATATGCATGTGAGGTAACTGATGAGACCATGGCTTGGTCAGGTGCGCCTCAATCATCAAAATATCTTTGCTTTTGAAAAATTTAAAGACTTTTTTGCAGTAGATTTACTCCAAGTAATATACCATTTAATTTCTTTTTTTTCATTAAATCATTTTATTGGGGGACCATCCTCACTTAAAAAAAATCATTTTATTGAGGTCTTGTACATCACTTAATTTCTTGATGACTGCTCCTATGAATATTGATGGTTGATCTAAATAGAATAAAATCATTGACAACTGCCATCTCTCCTCCAATTTAAGAAGTAGTACTTTACCACTTGTGATAGTTGCTGCTGTGTATCAACTTGGGTAGGTCATAATTCTCAGCATTATTTAATTATTTAAAAAATAATTAATGTCAGGGGAGTTTTCTTGGAGATGTGACCCCTACCCTTCCTATATATTCAAGATCTGGAAAAACTCTCTCATTCCTATATTTACCCATTTACCCTACTGTTAGGCTAAGAACCATCTGTGGTTCTCGTGACCTGAGTCAGAACTCCATGACCTGACCTACAGATCTGCGGGTCCCTTAGCTCCCATGGTTCCATGAGCCAGAAGCCTGCTGATGACCTGCCTGTGAATTTTGGTTTCTTCAGTCCTTGTAATCCTGTGAGTTAGGGAGAATCTGATACCTGACCCGTGGATTTAGAATTTAGGGCCTTCAATAACTATGTGAGTCACTTCATTGAAAAATCTATCTATAATCTATCTATCTATCTATCTAATCTATCTACCTACATATATCCACATATATCTATATACATGTACACGTACATGTGAATTTGGTAGTTTTCTGTATCTGGAGAATAGAGTCAAAGGTATTTGTTACTGATGGTGACTCCAGAGGGATGGTTCTCACCCTTCCTCATGCCGTGACCCTTTCATATGATTCCTCATGTCCTGGGGACCCCTAACCATAAAATTATTTTCCTTCTTTTTTTTTTTTCCCTTTGGGCATCACTGCCCTCTGATGATGGGAGTAGGAGGCCCAGCCCCCCTGCTGGAATTGAACCTCCATCCCAGTGAGCCACAGTCCTGCGCACAACCACTACGCCGCCAGGGCTCAGCCCCATAGAATTATTTTCCTTGCTACTTCACCACTGTCATTTTGCTACTGCTATGAATCATAATGAAATACCTGGTATGCAGGATGCATTTCCCTTGTTACAAATTGAACAACATTAAAGCATAGTGATTCATCACAAAAGCAATATGTAAGTCTATATTGTGAAATACTTATTTCTAGTGACAGAGAAATGAAATGTTGTCTTGAAGCATGTGTAGCAGGGGTAACAGTCTTCATGCCAGGTACTCGTATGTGGGCATATCTGCGTGTGGGCGGTCCCACCTGGAGATGACTGGAGGAGTGGTTTTCCGATGGTCTTTGGCGACCCCTGTGACAGGGTCATTCGACTCCCAAAGAGGGCTCTGCTCTAGACGCTATTGGCTCTGCTTCTAGCCACCCAGCCAGAGGCCCTCCTCCAGGTGTGTTCAGGGGGCGGGCTCTTTTCTCCTGCAGGTCCACCCCACAATTTAGGGTGCCAGTCATCATCTTCTGGGGAGGCTGGTTTAAAGTTTAGGAAGAGAAACAATGAACACACCATTAGGTCAGACATCCCAGCGCCCAGGAGGCAGAGGGGTCACACCTCAGACTGTGAACTGGAAAGGGCGCAGTTTGAAAAGACCAACCAGGAAGGGGGAGAGCGACAAGGGTTTCTCCTTCCATAAAGAGTGACAGTCTCAAAGCCCATAGGGACAGTTCTGCCCTGGCCTACAGGCCCACAACCACACGTTAGCATCGACTCCATGGCAGTGATTTTGTTTCTTAAAAAATACAAACACAAAGACCGAGTTTCTTCTGTTCTGCCATCAACTCTATGAGTGATGGGATTTGATAGTATAAGTCCAACCTCTGGCACAGTGGTTCTCCATCTGTGGATTGCGACCCCTTTGGGGGTCAAATGGTCCTTTTACAAAGGTGGCCTAAGACCATCAGAAAACACATTTCCGATGGTCTTAGGAACCGAGACACCGCTCCTCTATCTGTCTCCAGGTGGGTCCGTTCACAGGCAGACATGCCCACATATGAGTACCTGGCATGAAGACTGTTACCCAGGCTACACCAATACAAAATGCAATTTTTTTTTGTCATTAATCACTGTGCTTTAATTATGGTCAATTTGTAAGAAGGAAAATATATCCTCCATGTCAGATATTTACATTACAATTCATAACAGTAGCAAAATGATGCTTATGAAGTACTAACGAAAATAACTTTATGGTTGGGGTCACCACAACATGGGGAGCTGTATGACGGGGTCATGGCATGAGGAAGGTTGAGAACCCCTGCTCTAGCACAATGCTTGGCATTATGTTGTAGCAACTAAGTGCCCTCAAAATAAAGACATCCCCACTCCCCTTCACTCCCACCACTGCTGACCACGAACAAGCTTTTAAAATGCCATGTTGCATACCTTTCCAAGTCCAAGTGAGCTTGACCTGGTTCTATCACCGTGGCCACCCATGTGTTTCCCTTCCACCTCCGTGTTCTCATCTGAAGATGAATCCAACCAAGCACCCACAGAAGGTGCCCACAAAAGTGCTGTGTAAGCATTAAATAGATGTGACAGGTATATTTAACACATTGTTCTTAGGGAAATCTGATGAGTAAGGACTAACTGCATTCCCTCCCACGAGGAACCTGAGGCTCAAACACAGCTGGAATGCAATGCTAAACCTATGCAGTTGTCTTAAAATATTACACTATTGCTATGATACTATTCACATATAGCAAAGTGTTCAAATATTATATGAGAAAACGAAGTCCAACTATGTGCTTACCATATCAAACTAAAATATTATGCAATGAAATGCATACATACATGGTTTCTAGGTGCCACTGAGTCGGTTTTGACCCAAGCACCACTCTGCACAACAGAAGAAAACACAGCACGGTCCCGCGCCATCCTCCCCATTGTTCGAATGCCTGAGCCCGCTGATGTAGCCACTGTGTCCCTCCGTCTTGGGGAGGGCGTTCCTCTTTTTTGCTGACCTTCCCCCTCTCAAACATGATGTCCTTCTCCAAGGACTGCTCTCTCCTGAGAACACGTCTGATGGATGGAAGCTGAAGTCTTGCCATCCCTTGCCTCCTTGCAGCACTGTGGTCATACTTCTTCCGAGACAGATGGGTTTGTCTTTCTGATAGTCCATGGTACTTGCACGCTTTTCCTCCAGCATCACAATTCAAATGCATCTATTCTTTTATGGCCTTTCTTATCCAATGTCCAACTTTCACATATATACGATGCATTGGAGAATACCACAGATTGGGTCAGGTGAACCTTAGGGATAAAAGTAAAATCCTTGGTCTTCAACACTGTAAAGAGGTCTCGTGTACCAGATTCACTTCATGCAATATGTCTTTTGATTTCTTGACTGCTGCTTCCACGAGCATCGATTGTGGATCCAAGTCAGACAAACTCCGTGGATGACTTCAGCCTTTTCTCCATTTATCATGATGTTTGATGTTACCTTAGGTTCAGTTGTGAGGATTTGGGGTTTCTTTACATTGAGTTGTGATCCGCAGTGAAGGCTGAAACCCTTGATCTTCACCAGCCAGTGCTTCAATTCCTCCTAACTTTCAGCAAGCAAGGTTGTGTCACCTGCATCCCACAGGTTGTTAATACCCCTTCCTCCAATCCTTTTTCACATCCTTCTTCACGTACTCCAGCTTCTCTGGTGATTTCCTCACCAAAACCTATGCATAGCTCTAAAACAACATCAGATGCTAAAAGCCTAAATCGAGAATGTTTGTATGTTTGTATGTGTATGTGCGTATATATATGTGTGTGTATATATAGATACACACATATATACATGCACACACATTGTATTAATCTGAATTGACTAGAGAAGCAAATCCAGAGACATGCATATAGATGCAAGAGAGAACGCTATATCAAGAAGTAATTATGCATCAATAAAACAATCCAGCCCAGTCCAGATCAAGTCCGTAAGTCTGATATTAACCCATAAGTCTGATATTAGCCCATATTGTTGATACTAGTCCATGATTTTTTCTACAGACTCACGCAGCACATGTCATGATGCCGGAAGATCACAGGCCACTGAATAAGAAGTCTGGTGAAAGCACCTCAGCGCTGGTGCGTTTGGTGTGGCTTTCCAACGCCAAGACTCTGGATTGCATCAGTATAGCTTCGTGTGAGTTTCCGACAGAATGTGAAGCAGAGAGCATATGTGTCCCACATCCAGAGAGGAAGATAGAAGTTCCCAGAATCTTCAGGAGAAGGCCATTGCCCCACAGAGGCATCATTGACTATGACTTGATTGACAGGGTATACTCCACCCCTTTGTTAAAGTTAACAGGAGATTATGTAACTCTCACACACTTATATATAAATATAAACCAAACTCACTTCTGTAGGGTCAACTATGACTCACGGTGACCCTATAGGGGTGGGTAAAACTTCCCCTTGCAGTTAGCAATTCAGTGCATAACCACATGGCACCACTCTCCAGCCTTATGATTTGTTTCTCTAGTACCCCACTTCTGGCACCATAATGTGTTAGTCCAGGTGGACTAGAGAAAGAAATCCATGGGCACTCATATAGATAGGAAAGAACTTTATATACAAGAGCAATTGAATATTGAAAATATGGAGAAAACATCCCAGCCTGGTCCAGATCAAGTCCGTAAGTTCAATATTGGCCCATATGTCTGATACCAATCTATAACTTCTTCTTCAGACTCATGAAACACAAGCAATGAGGCTGAATGCAGGAAGATCCCAGGAAAGTGGGTGCAAGTCTTGTGGATCCAGTAGTGGTAGAAGCATTTCAGCCTGGCAGGGGTCTCCACATGGCTTCTTCAGTTCCCAGAGCATGGGATCTATCAGCATGTGCTATGTGGCTTGTCCATAGACCATCTCTCAGGAAATGAGCAGAAAGCCTCCACCCCTACAATCTTAATCCTCAAATTGACACCAGATTATATAACTACCAAACGCCCCCATCAGTGCTTAATATATTAGGTATTGCTATTATCATTTATACATATCTTGCCCTGCTCAATCTATCCCTTCACTTACTCTCCTGGTATTTGCCTCACTTGAGGTGGGGGTTATTCTGCCATCATTGCTATCTATTCTTCCCCCCCCTTCCCTTTTCCCACCCTCCTGGAATCGTTATTCCCATTACTGTTTCTGAGGGAGTTTGGCTTTTTTTTTTTTGGGGGGGGGGGCATCACTGCTCTCCGGCGGTGGGAGTAGGAGGCCCAGCCCCACTGCTGGAATTGAACCTCCGTCCCAGTGGGCCGCAGTCCCGCGCACAACCACTACGCCACCGGGGCTCAGCCCTGGGAGTTTGGCTCTTCTGAGTTCCATATATTGAAAACTCTTGTCTGTGCCACTATATATATACTGCTCTAATGGGATTTTCAAGGTAGGACTGGGATCATAATAGTGGGAGGCGGGGAGGAAGGATTAAAGAACTAGAGGAGTGTTGTGTGTTTCATTGGTGTTAAACTGCCCTCTGGATGTATTTTTCCTTCCGTGCAGCCCTTTTGAGCAAGAGTGTCTAATTATCCATGGATGGGCTCTGGGTCTCCACCAAGACCCCTCTCCATCACCTCGATGAGATTGTTTATTTTTGAACTTTTGATGGCTGTTCTCGTTGACTCCTCATGATCACAAGGCTGGTGACACCAGGGCTTTTCTCTAACTTATCTCATATAGGGTTGCCATTAAAAGGATTCTCACTTATGGTGACCTCTATGTTCCAAAGTAGAACCGTACATTAGGTTTTCAAAGGCTGTGACCTTTTGGAAGTAGTTTGCCAGGACTTTCCTTTCAAGGCACCACTGTTTGGATTGAAATAGTCAACCCTTCAGGTAGTAGCTGAGTTTTTAAGCATTTGTGCCATCGGAGGACTCCAATACTCACCTACTGTTGCTATGATACGACCTTCAGAGCTCTCAAGCAATTATTCCTTTATTATTGGCTTTTGCGTTTGTTGCCACGCCATGTCTTTGAGAGCATCATCTGCTGTCAGACAGACTGATGGATGTTCCTCCTAGATGAGGACTCTGCTGACTTCTCAGCTCCCAGGGGGAAAGCTGCGCCCAGTGCCCTGCACCAAGTGTTTCCAGGGGGCCAGCTACATATATCTGTGCCCTGCTGTCATTGCTCTAAGACGGAGCGATGACTGCCTCCCCTCCGAAGACGTCCTTGTTCACTGCAGATTCCGTGGTCTCTCTCTTCCCTGATGTACAGGTGTGCTCGGAGGTGACACCACTGGTTTCTAAGTGTGTCCAGTGTGCTAGGGTGGTTTCCTACTGTGTGTTCTTTCTGGCTATTATTTCATTTGAGAGTCAGAACAGGACCATGCTTTAGTTTTTAAATTGGGATAACATATATATTCCCAAATACTGGACAATTAGAAACTCTTACATATCATATCAGTGATGTTGATGACCTTCATCTTTTTTAAAAATTATTTTATTGGGGCTTCCTGTAACTCTTAGCACAATCCATACATACATTTATTGTATGCAAAGCACATTTGTACCTTTGATACTATCACCAGTCTCAAAACATTTTCTTTCGATTTAAGTCTTTGGTAATGATTCCTCCTTTTTTCACTCCCTCCTCACTCTCCCCTTCCTCATGAACCCTTGATAATTTATAAATTATTATTATTTTGTCATATTGAACTCTGTTCAGTGTTTCCCTTCACCCACTTCTCTGTTGTCTGTACCCCAGGGGGGAAGTTATATGTAGATCCTTATAATCTGTTCCCCCATTCTACTCCACCTTTTCTCCATCCTCCCAGTATCGCCACTCTCCCCACTAGTCCTGAAGGGGTCATCTGTCCTGGATTCCTCATGTTTCCAGTTCCTATCTGTGTCAGTGTACATCCTCTGCTCTAACTGGATTTGAAAGGTAGAATTCAGATCATGATAGTGGGAGGGAAGAAGCATTGAAGAACTAGAGGAAAGATACATACTTCATCATTGCTACACTGTACCCTGACTGACTCGTCGCCTCCCCACGACCCTCCTGCAAGGGGATGTCACTGCCCCTGCAGATGGATCTTGGGTCTCCTATCTGTATTCCCCCTCATTTATAATGATATAATTTTTAGTTCACCTGACACCTGATCCCTTCAACAGCTCATGGTCACACAGGCTGGTGTGCTTCTTCTATATGGGTTTTGTTGTTTTTGGACTAGATGGGCGCTTATTTACCTTAAAACCTTTAATACCCCACATGCTATATCTTTGATAGCCAGGCACCATCAGCTTTCTTTCTTTCTTTTTTTGAGGGGGGGCATCACTGCCCTCTAGTGGTCGTGGGAACTACCCAGCGCTGCTGCTGAGAGCTGCCACTCCATCAGCTTTCTTCACCAATTTTGCTTGTGCACACATTTGTCTTCAGTGATTGTGTTGGAAAGGTGAGCATCAAGGAATGCCCATTTAATAGAACAAGGTGTTCTTGCATTGATGCAGTACTTGAGTGGAGGTCCAATGTCCTTTATCTTAATGCATCAAAATCATTACCAATACCTATTTCCAAATTATTCCACCACCCTTCATGGACACCCAATGTCCCCTGATGCAGTACTCTCTTCCCCCTCCCCCCCACCGCCCACCACCATCAGCCACAAACAAAATTTTCTCTCTGTACATTGTTTCATAGAAGTTGGGCAATACTACCAAATGATATAGCATCTAGGGTCTTAAAGGCTTAAAAATAAATAAGTGGCCATCTATCTCAGAAGCAATGAAGCCCACATGGAAGAAGCACAGTAGCCTGTGTGATCACAAGGTGTCGATATCAGGCATCAAAGAACAAAAAAAGGAATCATTTCATTGTGAAAGAGGGGGAGTGCAGAGTGGAGACCTAAAGTCCATCTTTAGGCAACTGGACATCCCCTTATAGGAAGGTCAGGGGGAGGAGACAAGCCAGTCAGGGCGCAGTATACAACCAATAAAACATACAACTTTCCTCTAGTTCTTTAATGCTTCCTCCCCACCACTTTCACAATCCCAACTTTACCTTACGAGTCTGGCTGGACCAGAGCATGTACACTGGTACAGATCAGAGCTGGAAACACAAAGAATCCAGGACAGATGAACCCCTCAGGACCAATCATGAGAATAGTGATACCAGGAGGTAAGGGTAAGGTGGAGTAGAAAGGGGGAATGGATAATAAGGACCTACATATAACACTCTTCCTGGGGGATGGAGAACAGAAAAGTGGGTGAAAGGTGTAAGACATGGAATAATAATAATAGTAATTTATAAATTATCAATGGTTCATGAGGGAGGGTGGGTGGGGGAGGCAGGAGATAAAATGAGGAGCTGAAACCAAGGACTCAAGTAGAAAGCAAATGTTTTGAAAATGATGAGGGCAACACATGAATAAATGCACTTGACACAATATAGATGTACGTATGAGTTGTGGTAAGAGTTGTATGAGGCCCCACTAAATGGTTTATTAAAAAAAGAAGTGGGGCCATATACTATTTATCCGTTTGGTAACTAATTTCACTCAGCATAATATTTTCCAGGTTTGTCCACATGGGAGCATCCCGGCACCAGGATCCCCTTCTCTTTGTGGCTGCAATATATCCCATGCTATGTCTATTCCACATGGCACTCACTCACCTGTTGGTAGGCACATTGGAAAGCCCATTCCCCACTTCAGTTATGATGGACAGTGCTGCACGGAGTTTGGGCGTACAGGTATCTGGGTTCCTGCTTTCCAGTCTCTTCATAGTTATCTTTTTCTTGCGGAAGGCATGCACAGCAGAACATCTGCCGATTTAACATTTCCATGTGTACAATTCAGTGACACTGGTTTCATTCTTCCAGGTTACAACCCTTCTCAACTCCTTCCTAAAATCGCTCCTCCTCCTTGAATGGAAACTCACCGTACTCTAAGTTCCTTTTCTAAACGTTTCAATTGTTGTACTCCTTTCGGATGCTGTTGTATAGACTTTTGTAAAGTGAGCACAATGCTCAGGCAGATATTCTTTACAAAGTAAGTGAAACTCTTTGGTTGGGGACCCTGGTGCTGCAGTGGTTAAAACACTTGACTGCTAGCCCAAAGGTTGGTGGTTCAAACCACCATGGAGGTAGCAGGTTGCTTCTGTTAAAGATTTATAGCCTTGGAAGCACAACTATCTACTTAAGGGCTAGGAGGAATTGGGATTGACTTAAAGGCTAAACCCAAGCCAAACTCACTGCTACTGAGTCCATACCTATAGGCCGTGGTTTTCATTGTTTTGTTTGAGGAAGACTTCAGGAGATAGTCTTTAAAATTTTTTTTATTGACTTATAATGTACATATCATACAATTAGAGATTCCAATCATATTAAGAAGATGTGGCAGTCATGTGCTTATGTTAATTTTATAATTGAAATGTAGGGGTGGAGTCTGGCCTGTGAATCAGGAGAAAGCCATTGAGTAGCTGATGAGGCCTCTGTGTGGGCATGGCTTTCACCTGAGACTCCTGGGAAATCTCGCAGTATTTCCCTCGTGAAGATGAGAAGCTATCTTTCCCAGTTGTTGGGAGTTAGTTTCAGAGATGATTAATCACGGACAAGACAAGCTGGTAGCGTTCGAGAAGCTGGAGGAGCCAGCGGAGAGACCACACAGCTTTGCCCTGATGGAGCCAGACCTCTGAAGCTGGGGCGGCCAAATGGAGACCTTTGCCAGCGATAAGTTGCTTCTGATGTTGATGGACCCTGAGCCCTGGAAGCGAGGTGCCCTGCCAGCACCAGGATTCTGCACCCACTGACCTGTGACTTCATGAGTCGGAAGAAGACTTTGTGTACTGATTTCAGGCATATGGGTTAATACCGAACTTACAACTTTGAACTGGACTGGGCTGGAATGCTTTCTCCATGTCCCATTCCTTTTGCACATAAACCTTTTCCTTAAACCTATATGCGTGTCTCTGAAATTTGTTCCTCTAGTCTACCCGGACTAACTGAGAAGAGTTGTGTAATTCATGCCAAAATCAATGTTGGATCATTTTCTGCTTTTGTACTTACTGTGGTTAGTCTCTATTTCTCCTCCAGCTCCCCATGTCATGTCCTTAGGGAATTATTAATTGAGTGACTGACTACAGATCTGCTTATTCTGATTTCATATACAGAAAAAAACATACAAAATAAAATCAAGAGATAAAAGGAAAATTGAACCCAATAACGATGACAAAAAATAACAAAAACCTTAATTGACAAGAAAACATGAAATATTAAAAATAAAATGCATTTAAAATAGGTCAGAAAGATGATCAAATAATAAGGTGTTACATTTTAACCTATCAGCCATGATCAGCTTTGTAATGCTGCCAATCTGATAGCAAGGCTCTTCACATCTTTGGGTTATGGTCAGAGGCTTAAAAGGCATAGGAGGAACCCCATAAACGGATGTGGGGCTTCCACTATCATCCACAGCCTTCTACAAACTGGGTGTTAAGAATTTAAGCACTGATACAGTTCCTCCTTCCAGATTAGGATTTTATAATTTATAACCCTTGGATCACACAGGCTGGTGTGTTTTTATGTGTCGATTTAGTCGATGCCTCACTTAGACGGCTTTTTGTTTTGCAATAAACCTTTCCCAAACCTTGTCCTTTCTGAGAGCCGGGCACCATCTAATTTCTTCACCACACTTTGTGCACCATATCCTCTGTAGCCAGTATTGTAAAGGGCCATGCCATAAATGTAGTGGTTCTTAGATTAGGGCTCAGATTAAGCATGAGCTCCAAATTCCATTTATATATTACACTTTATTTGTGTCCCTGGTTCATTTTAGAGACAGTACTATGATTTTGTTGGAGAACATTATACATCATCCCCAGGTGACATAAGTAATTCCATTGATAACATCAACTGGTGGTGTAGAATTAAGCCACTATTTTTTTGTCAGTTTATTGAACTCTGGTGGCTTATTTGTTGCTGTGATGTTGGAAACTGCGTCACTGGTATTTCAAAGGCCAGCAGTGTGACCCAAAGGGCACAGGTTTCAGTGGAGCTTTCAGACTAAGGACAGATGATGATGACTCCCTACTTCAGAGGAAGTAGCCACTGAAAAGCTTATGCCTAGCTTGGAAACCTTATCAGATACTGACGACCTCATGAATGGAAGCAGAACATTGTTGAAGATAGTGCCCGAGGATAGGCTCCTGAAGGTCAGGAAGCTCTCGAAAGGTCATTGAAGAGGAACTGCTTTCTTGGAGTGGATTTGACCCGGGTGATGTGAGTGGGGGAAGCCTGTGGGAGTGGAGCCTTTGGAATCTTCATTTGCTGAGGAGCACGACTAAAGGTAAGGAGAAAACTGCCAAAATCTGCTCATGATCAGAAGTTGAGATGTGCGAAATTTGAACGTAGGAATATTAGAAGTGGTCAGAAATTAAATGGAATGCATCACAATTTACAGAGTGGGCATTAATGAGTTGAAATGTATGTGCATTGGCCATTTTGCCTTTTAAAAATTATATTACCTACTAGATAGGGAATGACACAATTCAGAGGACTGGGGTGGCATTTGTTGTCAAAGAGGACTTGGCAAAATCAAACCTTGAAATTCAAGGCTGTTGGTGATGGGATTATGTCCATCTTTGAGGAAATTCAATCAACACGATTCATAATTCAACATTATACACCAACCACAAAAGCCAGCGATGAAAAAAATTGAAGAACACGACCAACAGTCAAGGAAGATGCACTGATAATCATTGGTGATTGAAGTGCAAAAGGTGGAAATGAAGTGGAAGGGACAGCAGCTGACCTTGGTGATAAAGCAAAGTGGGAGCTTGAATGATAGAGTCTGACAAAACCCACAATTTGTTCATAGCAAATAAAATAAAGAGGAAAGGAAGCCCAGGAGATGGATGTTGCCAACCAACCATTGGGGTCCCATAATGATTGTGCCACCTCTCTATTTCCATCCCACAAGAGGCCTTCCCATCTGAGGGTCACTAGAGGGGTATCACTGGCTGTCTCACGCAAGTGAGTTGCACCAAGCTATTTGTACTGCTTTATAGATTAGTTAACTGCTTGTTTCTTATCTTATATATCCTTCTAGCTATATAAATATATAAAGAGAATGACTAGTGTCCTGGTTTTGTTTCTCTAGAGAGCCTGTCTGATACAATGGGCAAAGGACTCTCCTCTAGATTGATGCCCGAGAAGCCCCTTGGCAAAACGGATGGACACAGTGGCTGCAAGCCTGGGCTCCAAGGAAACAAGGAGCTGCGATGGAACTGCAGAATCAGGCAGTCTCCTGCTGTGCTACGTGGGGTTAGCCAGAGTTGGCACTGACTCAATGGCACCCAGCGACAACAACAACAATGACAACAGCAAGGTCTCAATTAATGAAAAAAACAGTGTGAAGTTCCTGCCAGTTGGGAATTACCTTACCCAGAGCCAGGAATAAAGCAGTCTCTGGTTTCATTGTCTTGAGTCAAGTTTGCGTTGAGTCAAGTTTACGTTGAGCACCGATTTTTTTAATACTCATTTCATTGGGGGCGCTTATCACAACTCTTATCACATCCATCCCTGTGTCAAGCACATTTGTACATTTGTTGCCCCCTCATCATTCTCAAAACATTTTCTTTTCTTTTTTTTTGGCCTCACTGCCCTCTGGTGGTCGTGGGAGCTACCCAGCCTTGCTCCTGGAGAGCAGCCCCACACTCAACCACTATACCACCGGGGCTCAGCCCAAAACATTTTATTTCTACTTCAGTTCTTAGTATCGGTTCCACATTTCCCCCTCCCTCTCCCACCCTTCGTTCCTCACAAACCCTTGATAATTTATAAATTATGATAATTATTTCATATCTCACACTGTTCAGTGTCTCCTTTCACCCACTTTTCTGCTGTCCTTCCCCCAGGGAGGAGGTTATATGCAGATCATTGTGATCAGTTCCCCTTTCTCTCTCTTTTTTTTGGGGGGGGGGGCATCACTGCTCTCTGGTGGTGGGAGTAGGAGGCCCAGCCCCACTGCTGAAATTGAACCTCCATCCCAGTGGGCCGCAGTCCCGCTCACAACCACTACGCCACCAGGGCTCAGCCCAGTTCCCCTTTCTCTTCCACCTTCTCCTTCCCCTTCTGGTACTCTCAATACTGGTCCTCAGGGGTTTATCTGTCCTGGATTCCCTTTGTTTCCAGTTGAGCACCAATTTTTTTTTTAGTTTAGTTTAATTTTCAATCATTTTATTGGGGACTCATAACTCTTACCACAATCCATAAGTATATCCATTGTATGCAAAGCACATTTGTATTTTTGTTGCCATCATCATTCTCAAAACACTTTAGCCCTTGGCATCAGTTCCTCATTTTTCCCTCCCCCTCCCCCCTTGCTCATGAACCCTTGATAATTTATAAATTATTATTATTTTGCCACATTGTTCACTGTCCAATGTCTCCCTTCATCCACGTCCTTGTTATCCATACCCCAGGGAGGAGGTTATAGGTAGATCCTTATAATCAGTTCCCCCTTTCTACCCCACCTTCCCCCTACCTTCCTCATGTCACCACTTTCACCACTGGTCCTGAAGGGATCATCTGTCTTGAGTCTGTACCGGTGTACATCCTCTGGTCTTGCCGGATTTGTAAGATAGACTTGGGATCATGATAGTGGGAAGGAGGATGCATTTAAGACCTAGAGGAAAGTTGCATGCTTCATCGTTGTTACACTGTACCTTAACTGGTTCATCTCCTCCCTGAGACCCTTCTGTAAGGAGATGTCACTTCACCTACAGATGGGCTTTGGGTCCCCAACCTATACTCCCCATTATTTACAATGATATGATTTTTAATTCTTTGATGCCTGATACCTGATCCCTTCGACATCTCATGGTCACACAGACTGGGTGTGCTTCTTCCATGTGAGTTTTGTTGCTTCTGAGATAGATGGCCGCTTGTTTACTTTTAAGTCTTTAAGACCTCAGATGCTCTATTTTTTGAGAGCTGAGCATCATCAGTTTTCTTCACCACTTTGTACACTTGTGTACACATTGTCTTCCGTAATCGTGTTGGGAAGGTGAGCATCATGGAATGCCAATTTAATAGATCATAGTGGTCTTGCATTGAGGAAGTCCTTGAGTGGAAGCATAATGTCCATTTGCTGCCTTAATACTAGCCCTATAAGTCTATGCACATCGATCTATTTCCCCATCATCATATATAAGTATATTTATCTATGTACATGTTTGTATTTAGATCTCTATAAATGCTCTTTGCCTCCTATCTCTTCCCTTTACTTTCCTCTTGTCCCACTATCAGGCTCAGCCTTCAGTTGGGTTTGAGTAATTTCTCTCTGTTGCATTATTCTTGATCAATCCCTACCAGGCCTCTCACACCCACCTTGTCACTGATTTTGGATTGCTTGTCATTCCCTTGCCCCTGGGTTGGTCAGCATCAACTCCTTTCCCCCACCTCCCTATCTCCCATGGCCCCCTGGAACCATCAGTCCCATTGTTTTCTCCTCCAGGCTGTCTATCCAGTCAATCTTATCTAAATTGACTTGCAGAGATAATAATATGTACCAAAAAACCAAGACATAGCAAGACAAAGCGGCAAAGGAAAACAAAAGGATGGCAACAACAACAAAAAACCAATGTCCAGAAAAAATATATAAGTAAAAATAAATAAATTAATTAAAAATAACAATATAAAAACTTATAGATAGTTCAAGGTCTGTTTATTAACTTCTAGGAGTGTCCTCCCGTTGAGTCCAACAGGGTGCCACACCTTGGTCCAAAGTATGTCCTTGGCATTTCCTGGGAACTCCATGCTCTGCTCCCCCTCCCCCTGAGGCTCTGCTGCACACCCTTACTGTTCTGCCTTGGTGTGGTGGGGTCAGACCAAGTGCAAACCAAACCTTGTGTCTCCAGTGTTGTGTAGGGCCTTGGGTCAGCAAGGAACATCGTGTTTTGTAGTGGCATATGGTCCTCTCTGCGCAAGTGAGGAGATTGTCTTCATAGCTTGGTGGACCAGGATGCGCTCCACTCTCTCTTCCTCTCCCTTCATTTGCTCTTATGAGCTCTGATCAGACAAGTCCCTCCTGAGCTGCAGCTTCAGTGCTGTCCTCTAAAGTGAATTCTTCTGGGGGGAGGGGGAGTTGAGCACTGATTTTTATCAGTTTCCATTGAGGCAGTTTTGATTCATGACTCCCCCCTCCTCCCCCATCCCCCCCCCCCCCCGGGGGTATGAGATTAGAACTGTGCTCGGGTTTTCAATGGCTGTCATTGACTAAAGCAGATTGCTAGGCCTTTTCTCCACACCACCTCTGGGAGACTCAAACCTTTCGGCTCACCATTTGCACCACCCAGGTAAATTCTGGTCATTTAACCAACAAGTTAAGAAATGGATAGATGCATCATTTATTAAAAAGATACCCTGCCCCGCGCAGTGCTGCTCATCAATCCCTCTGGACTTCTGCTTTCCCTGGTGTCATTTGAGGGAGCTGAGCAAGATGGTCTCTAAGGTCTCTTTCAACCTTGGGCACTTTTGTGATTCCAAGTCAGTTGCTTAATTGTCCAGGGTTAGGACTGAAGAGTTTTCAAGACAAAGGACTTCCAGTGATTAAACCAAGTGAGTCTGGGCAAACCAGGCTGGTGGTTCAGGCAGTTCCGGACATCCTCTGCCACTGACCACGGACTTTAACAGCAGTTGGTATCCACCATCCCGTCCCGGCTGACCGCAGCCTGCTGAACCTCACTCTCTCAAAGAGTCCAAGCATAAAGCTCGCAAATGACCAGTCAAGGCCATGGGGCACAGTCACGCCCTCAATTACCCTTCCAGTCGTTTTTGACCTCAACACTGTTCTGAAAACCTATTTTTAATCATCGATTTGCCTTTGCGTTTCCTTGTGGCAACTAGCCACATCGCACCTGCCGGGGGCAACATCCACCAGTTAGGGGACAGTCCCCGGCACTGCTTCTAGGAAGACTTGAGGATTCCATCTCCTTTTTTTGGGGGGGGGGGGGAAGAGGGGGCGGAGACTAGCGCACCCAGAACCTCATGCCCTGGCCTCGACAGAAACAGCCTCTCTAGAGAGTGAGGGAAAGTTTCTTCTGCTGCTCCTCCGCTTCTTCTGTTCTCCACCTCATTACCGGCATCGTTACTACCAAAAGGCAGTCACCTCTATGGGAACAGTAAAGGCCAAAGGGGGACCTCAGCTCTCTGAGCGCAGTGTTTTGGTTCTGAGCGGAGGCTGCACACCTTGCGGAGGTCCCAGGTGGGGAGACGGCTCTGTCAGCCCCAGCTGAGATATCACTTAACCGTGTGCGGGCCCTGCAGGACCAGGACCTGCTCAACATGTTTACAAGATGTGTAGCTATTAGCAACATCTTACAGCTCGCTAATTAACCGGGAGCTCGGCTGATGCCGCTCCGCTCTGAAGAGGGCCAAATTGCATCAGTGTTTGGACTCTAAATTGATACCAAAAAATAACTCGCCACAGGTGTGTTTTGAGCCGTGCCTTTCCCCAGCAGGGTGCTTGTTTGCGAGTCTCAGCTACGCAGATCCCAGAGTGACCTAGATGCCAGGGTGACGAGTTTATTAAGGACGTTTACACTGCTTAAGTGTATCCATTATTCCAGCTGAGTGGCAGGCCCCATGTGCTCACCCAAAACAAAACTAAACTAAACTAACCAAGCAAGCCAAAAGCTCCAAACCGGTTATGGTCAAGTTGATTCCACCCCAGGCAACCCCATCTCTGACAGGGTGCAGCTGGCCATCTTGGGACTGTGACCTTTCTGATATGGACCACTGACTTTTTTTTTTTTCTTAAAGCAACTTAGGTGGCATCAAACCACCCACCCTGAGTCAGTTGCAGCAGAGCGCTGAACAGTTTGTATCAGTCAGAGATTCTTCACCTGCACTAACCCCCAGGTATTAGGGTCAGGGTCTGAGAGCAAGGCAAGCACTGGCTGACTTATGCTCACTTGTTAATCTCTATTGAACCATTTTCTTCTGACCGCATCAAAGCTTCTGCTTCTATGAGGGCTGGCCTCAGTCCCAGCCCCATAGCGCCTTCCGCCTTCCGTGAGCTCTGAGGGGCATGGAGTGTCCAGTAGGCAAGATTAGCACCGTCTCCTGGGCGTTCGCTGGGTGATCTGTAGTGATCCCCAAGACCTGTTTCTTGCCTTGCTTGTTGGCCAATCCACACCTGGGGGGGAGGGGGGTCCTGGCCCAGCGCCACTTTCAAAAGGGATGTGAGTGATTTTCTCAGTTTCGTCATGGATGAACCTGCTTGAAGACCCACATGCTTTCCTTTAAAATACCCACTCATCAAGTATTCATGAAGCAGGAAATGATTTTCTCCTCAACTTAAAAAAAAAATCATTTCATGGGAAGCTCCTACAGCTCATCACAATCCATCCATCCATCCAGCCAGCCAGCCAGCCAGCCAGCCAGCCAGCCAGCCACTGGGTCAAGCACATTTGTACATTTGTTGCCATCATTGTTCTCAAAACATTTTCTTTCTCCTTGAGCCCTTGGTTTCAGCTCCTCCTGTCACCTTTATAATGTAACCTCTCAATTCTGCGTGGCAGGGTTGTGCGATGCTCGCCTGCTCACTGCAAGGTTGGCACTTCAAGCCCACCATCGGCTTGAAGAAGAAAAGACCTGGCTGTCTTCTTCGGCAAAGATCAGAGCCTGGAAGCCCTGTGGGTTGTTCTGCTCTGCCAGAAGGGTTGTTATGTATTGGAACCGACTTAGCGGCACACAATAACAATAGGATAAACATTATGTTGGTAAGGAAAATGCCATGGGGTTTTGAGGCCACTGCCATGGCTGCTTCCACTGTGTAACTCACCCACAACTGCCCTGGAGACTTTGCCAATTGACGATGACCCAACACAGAGTTTCCAAGGCTTTCCCAATTGTTACAGGGACATGCCACCTCCTCTTTCTCCCTCAGGAGGGTTGGGGAATTTGAACTGGTGATCTTGCTGATAGCAACTCAAGGCTTGGCAGACAGCCCCACGAGTGCCCAGATACCTATCGAGGCCTTGCTTTTAGTATGCCTCCCACCTTACCCCCATAGGAGAGTGGCAAGGCAGGTCATTACAAACCAGAACATTTGGGAAATGGTGAAATAAGATCTCCGTGCAACCCTGTGGGGCCCCTGCCTAGGAGCTGACTGAAAGAAAGCCCCTGCAAGTTAATTCTGAAAACTTGGTCACTGAAAATCCTTGGGTTTCTTCAGTCAGGGTTGACTTGGTGGCAGTTGGCTTGTGCAACTATAAAATCCTACAGATGCTTAAAAATCAGGGTAAAATGTAGACTCTTCTGGCTCCCAGGGTAAAAGACTATGTTATTTGGGGGAGTCTCAAGAGAATGAGGGGAATTTGGCCTCATTCTCTGCCCTGCAGAGGAGATTGCAATATCCCCACAGAAGTTACTCAGATAGCATTTAAGACTCCTTTGAGGATACACTGCATGCTAAACATGGTTCTGGGGCAGGGTAAATAGGGGCAAAGATAGCCAGGGGCATGTTGTTATTGTTGGGGGCCATTGAGGGGTTCAGACCATAGCCACCCTATGCACCACATAACAGAACACTGCCTGGTCTTGTGCCATCTTCCCCATAGCTCCTGTGCTCGAGCCCTGTGTTCTTTCATCTCCTGAGGACTGTCCTCTTTTTACAGCCCCTCTACCAAGCAGAGTGCTCTTCCCCAGGGACTGGTCTCTTCCAACATGTTCAACCTATGTGAGAAGAACTCTTGCCATCCTTGTCTCTAAGGAGTCCTCAGGGGGACAGTAGACAAGGTGTTCATTTTGAATGTTGATCTTCAGTATATTAAACAAAATCATAACACAAAATCTCTTGCTTTTGAATAATATTAACAATAAATTTAGATCCCTTTACAGATTATGAGGTAATGATTCCCTGCTCACTTGGTTGCGTTTGACTGCGCAGAATTATAAAGGGGCTACAGACTCAGTGCTGGGGGTGTTAATTGTGTGGTCAGAGGCAACACAGACAACACAGACAAACGAGAAGGCTGGGGCAGGTGGCCCTGACCACCCCTAAACCTCGGTTGGTCAAGCTCTCTTATGTCGGTGGCATGCTCAAAGGAGTGCAAGCGAGAGTTGTAGTTGGAAGAGAGAAGATGGCTTGGTGTCTCCGACACCGCTCCACACCAAGTTCACAGGGGCATCGCTAATTACACACACATCAGAGCTCTTGGGCTCCTTGGAGGAAAGGGCCGCCCGCGACTAGGTGCAAAATAACAACCAAACAGCGCTCCTCATGCTGTCTGGTGACTTTCTCTCGAAGTCAGTCTTGACTTGGTCTCCTGTTTCAATGCCACCCAAACCATGCCTCACCCAGTGTGAGAGGCAGCAGTGGCTCATCTCCTTCCTCGAGGGGGACCAGAGTCCAGTTCTTGGCTGCTGCGCCTCATAGGAAGATGGCGGTGTAGTGCTGCTGTGGTGCTGAAAGGGATTCCGTGGAGCTTCTGGACTAAGATGGACAAGGCAGGCAGGCCTGGTGATCTACTTTTGAAAGAAACCCCTAAAGATCTTAAAGATCTACTTTTCAGCCAGTCAAGGGGATATGGCGCTTCGTGCCATCTTTTATCCCTTTGTGCTAAGACTGGATAGTGGGCAGCTGACAGCAAGGGCAACAGGAGAAACCACTGGAAGCCGGCGATGCTCCCCTCTTGATGGGCTCCCCCTACACATTACTTGCTCCCCGAACTCTCCTGACCACTAGAATACAGTCTAGTCTGTCTCCCAGCGGGCCGTTAGATCACAGGCAGAGATGCCTGCTTTGATTCTAACGCTTACTCCCACTCAGCTCTACCAAATAGCAAAGCCCAAACCATGTTCTTTACTGTCAAATCGATTCCAAATCATGGCGACCCCATACGGCCAGAGGACAACTGTGCTTCTTAGGGCTTCTGACATGGTGACCTTTCCAAAGTTGATGGCCAGGCCTTTCTTCCAGCACATCCTGAGTAGGTTTCCTCAGGGTCTGTTTACCAAACAGAGGGGACAGTTTAGACTTCTGAGCTCTCAGCACCAAGCCAGCCACAGGAGAGAGAATAGGTATGGATGACTCCTTGTCGCCTCCAGTGCTCGCTGGCTGCCACTGGGGTGGAGAACAGGGAAAGACAGACAGCTCCTCTCTCCCCTCCCAACACCACGCCTTCTCCTCTTGTCCTTCACAATGTGCCTGTGCTTCCAACAATGGCAAGGCTGCAATTAAAAGCCACCACTTTTATGAGACATTGTTTCGCCAAAGCAAATACCCTCCAAGCATTGATGTAGAATGTTTGGGAGTCGCGGTGGGGGGAGTCACGATGAGGCCGCTTGTTCAAATGCCAAGCTAACAACTTGTGAAAGAGGACCATATGCTGTCTTTACAACATCCCCCTGGTGCTTAATTTGATGAAACAATGTGCCATAATCAGCCAGGAGGACATCGGGCTGTGATTGATGGGTAAGTGACTCACGTGGTGTAACTCCGATTTCAACATCACCACGCTAATCCCATTAGTCGCTTGAGCTGACTTGTTTTGGGCTACCTTTAAAGAAAGTTATTTCTCCAATGGTCCAATTGTCGTAAGGTCTGGAAGATTTAATGTATCATAAAACTCATTAGATAACCAGCTGGCAACCCTCCCTGCTGGCCTAGGGGGTATCCTGGCGGAAGACTCCAGGGCTCATTCACACTCCACCCAGGGGAAGCATCCCAGCAGGGGCTTCATGGAGAGAGCAGCGTGCTGGGAGCCGGCGCTGCTCAACTCAATGGCATGCAGGGGGATCACCCGAGTGCCTGGTTCGTGCAGAGTCTGGTGTCACAGGTTCGTGGTGAGGTCTGAGGTGCTGCAGTTCTAACAGGGTGGTGGTGGTGTTGCTGCTGGACCAAGGACCACCCTTCGAAGAGCAAACTTGGAAAGGATCCTTAAGAATACTCTTTTCTTTTCTCGTTTACCCTAACCTTAACCATAACCCTAAGAATACTATTGATAGCAGCTCATGTTTTCTGCTTCCACATGGAGCCGCAGCCTCAGAAACCCACAGGGACCATTCTGTCCCACCCCACGTGGTGCATCGGAATCTACTCTAGGGAGTGGATTTGTGTGTGTGTTCTAAATGTGTCCCAACCAAGGAACCTCGGTGGGGCTGTCGGGTAAGCTTTGGCTCCTAACCACAGAGTTGACCAGGCACCCCCACTGCACCCCAGCCACCCTAGGGGAGAAACATGAGCCTGTCTGCTCCCCTCAAGATGTACAAGCTGTAAAAAAAAAAAAAAAAAGGGGGCTGAGCCCCGGTGGCGTAGTGGTTGTGCGCAGGACTGCGGCCCACTGGGATGGAGGTTCCATTCTAGCTCCATGGAGCAAAGGTTGGGCCTCCTACTCCCACCACCACCATCAGGGCAGTGATGCCTAAAAAAAAAAAGATGTACAAGCTGGGAAACCTTCTCTGGGTTGGTGAGGAGTCAGAGTCGACTGCGTGCCCATGACCGCGGGTGGGGAACGCGCTGTACCACCCCTGTCTCCCAGTGTGTCTGTTGTGGTTCCTTGTGTGTGGCTAAGGTGCTGGGAGCTATGTCATCACCAGTATTTTGAGTACCCCCAGGGTTGTGCGGGGTAGATGAGTTTCAGTTGAGCTTCCGGACTCAGACAGATTAGGAAGAAAGGCCTGGTGATCTACTTGCAAGAGAAACTGTATCCAGTGGAGCCTTCTAGGCGGAAGACACGGCACGAGAGACCTCACCGTCACAATCACTGCAGATGGTGCAGGATTGAGCAACACTTCATTCTGTCCCATAAGATTACCGTAAGTGGAGCTTTATCAGAGGTAATGAATAACAACATGTGTTATGCATATTTTATGTGTAGTATGTGCATTCCACTTATTTAATCTTTATTTTCAAAAGCCATGCACCGCCCCAAGTGCCCCCCACGGCCATGGGTGGGTTCTGACTGATAGCCACTCTGCAGAACAGAGCTGAACTGCTCCTTAGGGGTGCTGACAGAAAGTCTTTATAAGAGCAAGATGGTCTCGTCTTTCTCCAGGGAGCATCAGGTGGGCTGGAACTTGCGACCAGGCAATTAGCAGCCCAATTCTTAGCCCCTAGTGCCACCAGGACTTGGGTTATTTTCATGCTTATTTTATGGCAGAAGAAACCAATGCACAAATCAGGTAAGTAACTGAAGTTAGGCAGAAATAGAATTCAAAATAATTCCAAATCGTTTCTTTTATTAAACCCCTACACTATTAGTGCTTTTCATAATCTATACTGCCATTGAGTTGATCCCAACGCATAGCCAAGTTTTAGGGTTTCTGAGGCTACAGAACTCTTTAGGGGAGCATCTTTTCTCTCTAAGAACAGCCAGTGGGGTTTGAACTATCAGCCTTGTGATTAGCAACCCAATGCTCACCCGACAGCCCTACCAGGGTTGGCTTGCTCTTCGATGAAAGGGTAAAATTCGGAAGTCTTGTCTCTTTTCCTAACAGGTTCTCTCTGCCAACGTGAGGTGCTGAGAGTATTTGAGGTTTAGGAGGTGTCTGTGAAAGCAGGGCAATGTGTAGCCCAAGCAATGAGTGGCTAACAGCTGACCTAGAGCCCTGAGGGCCTGCCATCTCAGCACCCCGCGGCCTGTCCCTTCATGGTCCCTGCACAGGGAATTGGTGCTCGCTCCCCCCAGAGCAGGAAGCTGGTCTGGCAGCCTTCCCAGAAGGAACAAAGGGGAAAACAAACACCTTTTGCAGATTTCAGGAGGGCCATAGAGCACATCTCAGGAAAACCTGTTCACAACGTGTGCTAATTGGCATTCCTGCTCCTTTTACACTTGACTCGTGGTTTGGGTGGCATTTTCTTGAATCCGTAGTTCGTTTAAGTGGAAAAAAAAAAACTCCCAACACCCTTACTTTGGATGTTAATTGTTTTGAACATTTCAAGTGGCGAGGCGTTTTTTGGCTTTTTGTTTTCGCTTGACTTCATAAGAAAATAAAATAGCTACAACCTCAACAATGAACTGGAATAAAAAAAAAAAGCAGCACGGGGGTGGTGATGAATATCTTCTTTAAAAAATGTTCACAGCTTTATGGACATAGAGTGCCTCTATTATCCAGTTCGATGATTCGACCACACTAAAAAGAGGGCTGTGAACTTGCACAGATAGCTCCTGCAGATGATGCTGTTGGCCTCTGTTGAGCTGGCGCTGACTCGGGACAACAGAGAGACGGTGCTCGGCACCGAGCCATCTTCATGACCCTGGTTGAAAAGGTTGTCCATCCATTTCTGAGAGCCTTCTCTTGCTGACCCTCTATTTTACCAAACAGGATGTCCTTTTCTAGAGACTGGTCCTTCCTGATGATCTCCCTGAAGTAAGTGAGCCCAAATCTTTCCAACCTGGTGTCTAAGAAACTTTCTGGTTGTATTTCTTCTGATAGAGATCTATGTTGCTAAGTACTATCCAGTCAGTGCCCACTCAGAGCTGCCCTACATACCATGTAACACAGTACTGCCTGGTCATGTGCCATCCTCCCTATTGTTATGTTTGAGCTCATTGTTTCTGACACGATGTCAGTCCATCTCATTGAGGGTCTTCCTCTTATTCAATGGCCCTCTAGTCAAGCATAGTCTTTGCAGAGATTAGGCCCTCCTGATAACATGTCTAACACGTGGAGGAATGAAGCATGTTGGTTGTACTTCTTCCAAGACAGGTTGGTTTTTTTTTTCTGACAGACCATGGGACTTTCAATATTCTTTACCAACATCATCATTCAGTTGCATCAATTCATCTGTGGTCTTTCTTAGTCATTATCCAGCTTTCTCATGCATAAGAGGTGACCCAAAATACTATGCCTTGGATCAGATGCATGTTGGTCATCAAAGTGATATTAATATCTAAAGAGATTTTGGTAGCAGGTGGGCCCAATGGAATATATTATTTGATTTCTTGACTGTTGCTTCCATGGACATTGATTGTAGAAGCCAGTTGAGAAGAGGACTTCAGTTCCACCAAGAAAGAAGAGCCAGGATCAGAGTATGCCCACAGACCCAGGGACTCTGCACTCTGAACCTACCTCCATGTGTGTTGACTGTGGATCCAAGCAAAATGAAATCTGATGATGTCAATCTTTTCTCCATTCATCATGAGGGTGTCTATTGATCTAGTTGGGGGGTGGTGTTCTGTTTTCTCTACGTTAGGTTGTAATCCATACTGAAAGCTGCAGTCTTTGATTTCCATCAGCAAGTGTTTCCCAAGCTCTTTACTTTCAGGAAATAAAGTGGTGTCATCTGCCTTCCTTTAATCCTGATGTTAATCTCTGTAATCTCTCCGTTCAGCATACAGACCGAATAAGTATGGTAAAAGGATAAAACTCAGATGGACTCCTTTCAGGGTTTTAAACCATGTGATATTCCCTTGTTTTGTTCTTGGGGGGGGGGGGGCATCACTGCCCTAGTGGGAGTAGGAAGCCCACCTTGAACTGTTCTTTAGATATGTGTGTGTATTCACAATTGTGGGGTTTATTAGGAAAGCTGACTGGTTACAATTCAAGATCAGAAATGCTCAGGACATAGGCTCTGCTGCCACCACTCCTCTGCTGCTTCTTTGATGGCACAGCCATTTGTCCCTGGATGGAGGAGATTGAATGTGCAGGGTCTTGGGATTCAACGGATCTTCATTCTTGATGGAAGATCCCCCCAACCCCTTGCTTCTTCTGAGCTGGCTCATTCTAAAACTGGATGTGATGGCAAACTGCCCAACCGTCTCATAAGGGTTTTGCGTCTTTACAACCACAATTAGCCATTAACAATCACTCAGAACTGAATTGTATAATATGATCAGCATCTCCTCCCACATCTCTCCCGCTTTAAAATAGCTTTATTGGCACTTCACATATGCAGTTCAATAGTTCACTCATATCAAAATCATCTGTGCAATTATTAATTACCACAATCAATTTTAAAACATTTTCTTCTTTCTTATACTCATTGTTAGTGTAATTATTATTTTAATCATGGCAAAATATACACAACAAAATGTTCTTCAACAACTTTTACGTGTATAATTTAGTGCCACTGGTTGTACTATTTGTGCTGCACAATCATTATTGATAAATTTTCTCAAATAGTCCCACCACCATTAACATAAACTCCTTGTCCCCTGAGCAAAAACTCTTACTCCTTCACCCATGGTAACCATTGGTCAAGTTTAGTTTTTTTCTTTGTTTTTTTCCCCCATTCTAACAGCTCCCATTCTAATGCTCCCCTCTTCCCTCATTCAGTGTTTGTTCCTTAATTCTCCTCACCCTCCCCACACCACCCCCCATAAACCATTGCATCAGTGATCCTTTCTGTGCATCTACTCCTTCTGTGCTTCATAAACTTGGAAACCTAGCAGCAACAATAAAAAAACAAAATGAAACTGAAGGGAGAAAAAAGATAAAGATAAAAAATAAAGATAAAAGTAAGAAAGAAAAGACCACCAGCCATATGAAAAAAAATCCAGAGAATAAATTTCTATAGTGGGACAAGTGAGAAATATGAGCCGAGAGAAAATTTAGTTTGGGTCAAGAGGGAGGCCCACTAACCCAGTATCATATTATACCATGGTTCGATCCATCATAATCAAGTTTACAGTAATCTTTGTTTCATAGTGTAGCTGGAGAAGTCCCTTGTCTATGGCAGAGGGGATTTGCCAGGGGCTCAATCTGACTAACTTCATTACAGAGGATTTTTGATTTCCATTGTCCTCCACAGCCTTCTACAAATTGAGTGTTCACAATTTAAACTCGGATACTTTTCCCTTCATCATATTTGAATTTTCTCATCATCATCTTTGGATCACACAGTCTGGTGTACTTCTTTGATGTGGACTTAGTTGAAGCCTCACTTTAGATGTCTGTTTGTTTGAATACAAGTCTTTAAGACCCCAGACACTTTCCATTGATAACCAGACACCATCTGCTTTCTTTATCACACTTGGCTGTAGCACCCTTATCTTCAATGTTCTCTTCATCACAACAATAATTGAGCAGGCCAATGTTATAAGAATTGTTCTTGGATTAATTAATTCTTGGCTAGAATTAAGTGGGAACCCAGAATCCATCTGCTGGTCCACTGGCTATAAAAACTCTGATTTACATTGGCAGTCATATTATGACAATACCTCAAACCAACAAGAACAACAACAAAACCCACAAATAAACAAAAGTATAAAAAAGAAAAAAACAAACCAACTGAAAAAGGAAAACATTGTCAATCATCCCCTCCCCACCCCCCACCCCCCAGAGTATAAGGTGATGGCATTGAGAGCACAAGTCATTTATCCAATGGCACAGAATTGATGTGAGTATAGCCCAACGGAGAGTTGCAATCCATGAGCTCTGGCTTTGTATAGGTTGATTTCCTAATTGACTGATGGACTGATGAAGTGTTTGAATTCTGTTTACATTGAGTATGGGGGGTTGGTTCTAGGGGACATTTTCCTGTAGTATTCCTAACAAGGGCACACCCTTACCTATTGGATCAATACCTGCCATATTAACACCAGGGGAGCATAACACCAGGGGAGCATTGAGATAGTAAATATACGATGGTTCTGAATCCCCCTTTGTTTGACACCCAGGGGCCCCACCCTAGGGCCAATGACTGCCATTTCCTCATTTATGGTGGCTCTCCACACAGTGGACATTCAGTCCTAAGTCCAAGGGTGTAGGTAGTATTGAGGTAGGTCCCAGTTCATTCAGTTGTGCTTCCATGTCCAGTCCTTCTGGTGTGGCTTTGTGGGATGCCATGTTTCCTGTAATGCCAGTATCTAAGGTCATTATAGTGCTTTGCTCACGTCTATGGCATGGTTCATTGAAAGTTGAGTAGGAACTTACTCAAAGTGTCTACCTGGGAATGTAGAACCAGGTTTATTTTCCTCTCAGATTTCCTACAATGATTGTTTCGCATCCTTTCCTGATGTGAGGTTGCTCCTCCCTCTTTACCCATCTTACACACCAACAGAAATAAAAGTGTCTTCTCTGAAACATAGATGCTCCCCGCCTGGTCTTAGCATGATCTTCCAGTGAAGTTCTCTCATTCTTGTGGAGAGTCTGTTGTATGGAATCAAATGGATGGTCTCCTTCATTTCCCTCTTCTTAAAAGGAGGACTCCAGCCAATGTGAGGTCTTCTCTTTTTTTTGGGGGGGGGGGTGGCATCACTGCCCTCTGGTGGTGGGAGTAGGGAGGTCTTCTCTTTTAAGGTGATTCTTATGAAGTACATACAAAGGGGGTGATATATAATAAAGTCTGGCTGGAAGGCAGACTCTCCACCTCTTTGTTTGGGAATTGACGTTTAAGATTTGTTTAATTAGTGTTTCTCCTTATAATTGACTCATACAATCTTCGCCTTTCTGTGATTGACTAACTTCGCTTAGCATAAAGGTTTACAGATCCTTCCATATCATGGGCTGTCTCATACTTTCTTCACTGTTTTTCAAGGATGCATAGTATTCCACTGTGTGTATGTACCATAGTTTCTTAATCCGTTCTTCCACTGTTGGACCTTTGGGTTGTTTCTAGTTTCTTGCTATTGTGAATTATCTGTCCTTGATTTTTTCTTATGACTGTCTCTTGGTCTTTGTACAGGTTTCACATGGGCACCATTAAGTGTTATGGAATCCATAGTCTTTACAATATTATCCACAATTTGGTATGATTCTGTGTTAATCTGGGTTGACTAGAGAAACAAATCTAGAGACACTCATATATGTGTGAGAGAACTTTATATCCAAGAGCAATTGTACATTAAGAAAACACCACAACCCAGCTCAGTCCAGATAAAGCCCATAAGTCCAATATATGTCAATACCAGTCCATATTTTCCTCGTTGACTCAGGCAGCCATGTAATAATGCTGAATGCAGTGACATCACAGGCCACTGGTAGAAAGTCTTGTGGATCCAGTGGTGGTGAAAGCATCTCTGCACTGATGTGGGTCTCCATGTGGCTCCTCTACTTCCAGGACTCCAGCTGTTTCAGTGTAGCTCCATATGGCTTGTCAGCAGGAAGACAAAACAGAGCGTATATGTGTCCCATATCCAGGGAGGAAGATAGGAGTTCCCAGAATCCTCAAGAGAAGGCTATGCCCACATAGAGGCATTATTGGCTATGAAACTGATTGACAGACTAGACCCCACCCCTTCACAAGAACATAAGATTATGTAACTACCACAGATTCATGCCATCGAATATCTTTGCATAGTCAACAAAACTCAGGGAAACATCTTTCTAGTATTCTCTGCTTTCAGCCAAGATCCATCTGACCCCAGCAATGGTATCCCTAGTTTCATGTCTTCTGAATTCACTTAAAATTGTTGGCAGCCCCTAGATGATGTATTATTACAGCAATTTTTGACTTTTCATCAGCAAGTTTATTTGCATATGACTAATTATATTGTTTGCTAATTTCTGCATTCTGTTGTGATCATTTTGCTTCAGCGTGGGAACTGTAAAGGATCTCTTCCAAGAATTTGACCAGATAGTGGGCTTCCAAATTTTTTAGTATGGCCTAGTGAGTGCTTCCAGTGCTGTATTAGCTTGTTAAAACACTCTCATGGTACTTTGTCAATTCCCAGAGTACCGTTCTTCATGAATTCCTTCAGTGCCACTTGGAATTCCTCCTTCAAGACTCTTGATTCTTGAACATAGGCTACCTTTTAAAGTAGTTGCCTACCAACCAATTCTTTTTGGTATAGTGATGTTGTCTACCTCTCATCTTATTTTGGTACTCCCTTCATCATTCAGTATTTTATCCACAAAATTCTTCAACTCGATGCTTGAATTTTTCTTAATTTCTGTCAGCTTGAGAGATGCTGAGCATGCTCTTCCTTTTTGGCTTTCTAACTCTGTGTCTTTGCACACTTGACTCTTAGATTTCATTTTGTCTTTTTGAAGTGCTCTTTGAAGGTATCTGTTTAGCAATTTCACGTCATCGTTTCTTCTGTTTGCTTTAGTTAATCAAGGTTTAAAAGCAATTTTCAGAGTGTCTGCTGACATCTACTTTGGACTTTTCTTTCTGTCCTGTCTTTCTGTGACCTTTTGTTTTCTTCATGTACAATGTTCTTGATGTCATCCCCCAGCTCATCAGATCTTCTGTCATGAGTGTTGACCAAATCCAATCTATTCTTTAGATATTTTTTAAATTCAGGTGGGAGGTACTAAAGGCTACATCTTGGGTGCTGTGCACTGGTTTTGATTTTCTTCAGCGTCTGCTTGAACTTGCATGTAAACAACTGATCTGTTCCACAGTTGACCCCCAGCCTTGTTTTGGTTGCTGATACTGAGATTCTCCATCGTCCCTTTCTACAGATGTAGTCAATTTGATTCCTGTTTATTCCATTTGGCAAGGTCCACATGCTTTTGCTGTTAAAAAAATGGCATGTGAAATGAAGAAGTCTTGCAAAATTTTGTTTTTCAATCTCTAGTTTCATTTCTATCATGAAGACATCATTTTCTAGCTACTGGTCCTTCTTGTTTCTTTCCGTAGATATCTAAAAAGCAAAAGAAAAACAAAGGTGATCAATTTGGCAAATTCACTCAAATGTTCACTTTTAGATGAAGTAAAAATTAAACCAGATTGCATTTCCTTTAAAACTAATGTGCTATAGAAAAAAAATATCATTAGGTTAGAATGAGGAGGACCTATTCAAATTTGAACCTTGATTACCTCACTTGGAAGATGAGGGAGGTTGTCTTTCAGGGTCCCCTCTGATGAATTGTCTTGCCTGTTGATGCAATGGCAGAGTGATCGCTTCCCATTGTGCTGGTAAGCTACAGCTATCACCTTCTGCTTTCCACTAAGCCCTTTTGATTCCTCAGTAAACACATGCTCTTCATTTTATTTTAAAGCTTTGGCCAGTTGAGATAGTTCAGAAACCTTATAATAGCATATATTATATATGATAATTATATATTACATATGCTTACATACTGGTATATAGCAGCAACATATGTATGATTGCTAGTTAATGATGAATTAATTTTTACTCCTAGCAACTTTATGTATTGGAGTAGAACTGTTCTTTGGAGGGCTTTCAAGGCTGTCTTATTGTAGAAAAGGCTACCTGGCTTGTCTTTAGGGCATCTCTGGGTAAGTGTGAATCAACAACCTTTCAGTTCAAAGTCAGATGCTTAAATATTTGCACCAGCAAGTGACTCACATATACATAGTCAATGAGGCCTCAAAACATCAATGGAACAATGGAATAAACAAACCAATGGCAGTTTTCCATGAAAAATGTGAAAGTCTCTTGTAGCCATTGCAGAGTTACTATTGACTATGGAGTCAATCCTGACCCATGGTGACTCCATTCACAAGAGAACAAAATACTGCTTGGCTGGTCCAATGATCCATTGGCTGTTTTTCTGAAGTAGATAGCCAAGTCTTCCTTCCTAGTCTGTCTTGTTCTGGAAGTTCATCTGAAACCTTTTTAGCATCACACAAACTTCCACTGATAGATGGGGGATGACTATTCATGTCATGCATTGGGTCTCCCACATGAAAGAAAAAAGTTATAACACTGAATAACCAAGGTTCCCCCCCCCCCCCCGCCTGTCCCCACTCATTCAACTGCTGGGCCAGGTAACCAGGCACTATACAGCACTATTATCACTATTATTTATCACAATAATAGCATAAGGTATAGTCCACCCCAATTTGCAGGTGGGGCAAGTACCCAAGGTCATTGGAGGCTAAATAGTAACTTTCATGAAGATTCACTCCCTGCTACCAAGACTTATGCTTTGCCCATCCCTTTCTGCCAGCTATGCAACGTCCTCTCTTTAGGCAGATCTCACTTTCTGAGCACAAGACCTACAGATTGCCAGTAGAAACGACTTCCTATCCGCAGCTTTTGTTTTTCATAGAAGGAAGATGATAAGGAACTCTAAGCTCATTTCTCTTAAACCATGGGCCATCTGAGCACTTTGCTATCTTAGTGACTTGTAAGAGAAGCCTGCTCCAAACAGGGGATTTATTTAATGGGATGATGGAAACCCTTGTGTTTCTGAATAACCTCCCATTTGTAAGGTTGTCGGTGCATTCTACACTTCACAAGAAAGGGTCTTTAAAAATCATCTTAGTGGGGGCTCGTGCAACTCTCATTGCAACCCATCCATCCATCCATTGTGTCAAGTACATTTGTACGTTTGTTGTCATTGTCATTCTCAAAACATTTGCTTTCTACTTGAACCTTTGTTATCAGTTCCTCATGTCCCCCCTCCTTTCCCATCCTCCTCATGAACCCTTGAAAATTTATGTGATTATTATTTTTTCATGTCTTACACTGTCTGATGTCTCACTTCACCCGCTTTTTTGTTGTCCATCCCCCAGAGAGGCAATTATATGTAAATCCTTGTAATTGGTTCCTGCTTCCCACCCCACTTTCCCTCCACCCTCCTGGTATTGTGACTCTCACCTCTGGTTCCGCAGGGTTTATCTGTCCTGGATTCCTTGTGTTTTCAGTTCCTATATGTAATAATGTACATACACTGGTCGAACCAGATTTGTAAAGTAGAATTGGGGTCATGATAGTGGGGTGTAGGAAGCATTAAAGAACTAGAGGAAAGTTGTATGCTTCATCATGGCTACACTGCACCCTGACTGGCTCGTCTCTTCCTGAGACCCTTCTATGAAGGAATGTCCAGTTGTCTACAGATGGGCTTTGGGTCCCCCCTCCACATTTGCCCTCATTGACAATGACATGAGTTTTTGTTCTTTGACACTGATACCAGACCCCTTGGACGCCTCATGATCACACAGGCTGGTGTGCTTCTTCCATGTGGACTTTGTTGCTTCTCAGCTAAATGGCCACTGGTTTACCTTCACGTCTTTAAGATCCCAGACGCTATATCTTTTGATAACCAGAAACCATCAGCTTTCTTCACCATATTTGCTTATACACCCCTTTGTCTTCAGGGATCATGTCAAGAAGGTGAGCATCATGGAATGCCAGTTTAATAGAACAAAGTGTTTTTGCATTGTGAGAGTACTTGAGTGAAGGCCCAATGTTCATCTCCTACCTTAATAATAAGCCTATACATATATGCCCATCTATCTATAGCCCCATCATATAAAAATATATGTCATATGTACATGCCTGTATTTAGACTGCTATAAATGCCCTTTACCTCCTGGTTCTTTCCTCTAACTCTTTTTGCTTTCCCCTTGTCCCATTATCATGTTCAGCCTTTATCTGGGTTTCAGTAATTTCTCTAGGCTCATTGTCCTTGATCAAGGAAAGGGTCTTTTCTCTGAGAGAACTTCTCTAAATATATTTTGCTCAAAGTATATATTTTTGTAGCCCCAAGTTCTTCTTAAATGCCCTCTTTAAGTGCTCTTTTCTGCTGACATAGGAAAGAATCTTGGTTTCAAAGGGAAAACGAATGGGCGTTGCTGTAGAATGCTTGCAAATTTGGGAGATAGTACGGAGAGGTGGGAAATGGACAGCAAGGGGTCACATGGGCCTTTTTGGCAAGAGGACTTACAGCTGCAGGGCACTCTCTGCCATGGCTGCTAGATGCCATTGAGTCCGTTTCAATTCATAGAGACTCTGTGCACCACCTAAGGAAGCACTGTCCAGTCCTGTCTCATCTTCACAATTATTCCCATGCTTCAGCCAACACTGCAGCCACTGTGCCAATCCATCTCATTGAAGGCTGTCTTTCTCCCCCCTGTCCTTTGCTTGACCCAGCGTTTTGTCCTCGTGTTAGTCTGGGTAGAGGAGGAAACAAATCCAGAAAAACTCTTAGGTGTATAAGAAAGCATTTTATATACTAGAGCAAGTATACATTAAGAAAACATCTCAATCTGGTCCAAGTTCTAAGTCCGATATTAGCCCCTATGTCCGATACCAGTCTATAAAGTCCTCTTCAGACTCATGAAACACATGCAATGACGCCAAATGCGAGATGCTCACGAGCCAGATGGGTAGAATGTCTTTGGATCCAGTGGTGGTGTAAACATCTCAGTGCTGGCAGGGCCCTCCAAGTGGCTCCTCTGGCTTCAGAGGTCTGGTTGCATCCATTGTCTGGCTCAGGACACTAGGGAAGCTCTATGTGACTTCTCAGGGATTTCTCACAGGAAGTCAGTCTTTTCAGTTGAGTGTCTCCAAAGGGGTGAGTGAGACGGTGTCTCCCACTTCTAAAAAGGAATTCCCACATTTCCCAGAATTCTCAGGGAAAGGCCATGTCCACACAGAGATCTCATTGGCTATCCAGAATGACAGGCTAGACTCCACCCCTACACTCTTAAACCTCAAATGACGCCAGATTAGTGACTGCCACAGTCCTTCTCCAGGCTCTGGTCTCTTCTAAAGGAAGACACATTCAGACAGCGCTTCTTCCCAGAGAGATTTGTTTTTCTGGCAGCTCATTGTATACTCACTTTCATTAAAAAATGATTCAATCAGTTACTTCTCCGCCTTTGGGTGAGAACAAGTGTAAGCATATTTCACCTGGAGCTGAGCTGAAGACGGTCCCATTCATTCCCTGGGACAGCCTCACAGTTTTTGCCTTCCTTAGATTTCCAATAGCCAACTGTCCTTGACTTGGCACATTTTTAAGTTATGGTTATACTATTGTCCGAGACAATACCACTAAACATCAGTATAGATTTTAGACACTGATAAGGGAGAAGATTTTACGGCACCATTAAATGAGCTCAGAACTGCTGCTTGCAAAGTCCCCGAAGGTCTGATTTTTAAAAGATTGTCTTTAGAGTAGCTGGCAAGATGTGAGACTGAACTTATTGAAGTCCAAAAGCATTAACTGCTAGTACTACAAGGAGTTTGGCCACCCGGCAGCAGTGTCTGATCAATGGGGAGAGAGTTTTTCATTCAAAGAACTTCAATCAGGCTTGCATTTTAAAATGCACTGATTGTTACTTTTGGTTCGTTTGTCCTCTAAAATGGTGTGGGCAAATGATATTACTCACACCTACAATCCTACAGCAGATATAATATGCCAAAGAGTTGTTGAACCTCATTCAGATTAAAATCCAGCGCCACTCTGGTGACAAATCACATGGTGAAAAATCCGCACCTACAAAGGCTCTTCTTGCAATCCTTTCTCATTAGTTTAATTTATTCACCAAACAGTTCAGACCCACAGAGAAAAATCAAATGGGTTTTTAATCTAATTTACATATAATTGCCCATAAAAAACTTTCAGGAGAACAGTGTCCAAAGCAGTTAAAAGGAGGGAGGGATTATAATCAGTTTTAAGCAACAGGTACTAAGAGGAGGAAGGTTTTTCATCTCTTGCCCCCATGTGAGTTCTCCCTCTTTCTCCCTCCCTCTCCCTCTCTATTCTCGATCGTCGAAAAATCACACATCTTAAATTAATTCCATTTAGATTTTCAGCTGCTTTTTAGAGAGCAGGGTGCCCAAGCAGAACAAAATGTTTCCTGCCCAACAATGGACCTTCTTAGTTTGATGCCTTCAGCAAAAAAGCAAAAAAAAAAAAAAAAAAAAAATTCCCCCGCTACAGGAGACCACACCACACACACGATTTTAGCATTTTCTTTTTCTCTCTCTCTTTCTTTCTTTTTTTAAATGTTTCACTTGGAGCAGGGAGGGGAGGATGGGGGGAAGAAAGGCTAAAACAAACTAATTTTTGGTCATTTTATTCCTTCCGCAAACAGTTTGAAGACTAACCAATTTGTACTTACAAATCTGGGGCATTAGCAGCCAGGGACCCTAAATCCTCCTGCACACAAGCAGTAACTGTTTGTATGCCAAGCTGTTTGTAAGCCTGATTTGACAGGGGGGCGCTATTCATCCTTTTGTCAACTGTCACTCTAAGGACGCTAGCCTGCCCGGGTCCCGGGGTATGGGAGCGCTCAACCCTCCGTCCTACGACTGTATAATGAACAGACTGTTTCATTAGTGGGACAATTCACTCGACAAATCCAGCCCAAACAACTTATTTCACAATTTGTGAGCAGAATTAAATTTCGGGGGAGTCGCCCGAGGGGGGCGCGCGGCGAGGCGGGGGAGTAGGTGCGCGGGGCACAATGTCCTGAAGGGATCAGTGTGTGGGGACAAGTGTCCCAGGCGGGTCCGCCGCATGCAGATCTGCGGATTAGGGCGCGGCGCAGCATCAGGTCAAGTGTCTCGAGGGGAGCTGATAAACACCCCAAACCTGACAACAGCTTTTCCTTTCTTCTCGCCCCACTTGTGAAGTGTCAGAGCAAATCTTCTGAATGGCAGTCGAGTGTACGTAGCGGCCCTTTCTCCACGAAGAACGCTCGGTCCATTTTCTGAAGCCATTCCAGGCCACGTCGGGAATCTCTCTCTCTCTCTCTCTCTCTCTCTCTCTCTCTCTCTCTCTCTCTCTCACACACACACACACACACACACACTTGCACATGCACAATCTTTTTCTTCCGCGTCTTGACTACGAGTCTTTGTCTCAAGGTGTGTGAACTAGAACAGAAATCCGCAGTGAGAGTGCCCGCGCCTTCCGAGCCTCCACAAGCTGCAATGCAAACGAAGCACTTTGAAGATTACACAGTCAAGGCCCCACCCCCACCCCCGCCTCTTTAGTTTTTTTAAGTCCCAAGAAAACTCATTTTAACCTGAGCAATGTATGGATTTGGCTAAATGGGGACTTGGGGTGGGGTAGATTTTTTTTCAGTAGCACATGCTCGTAGAATAACTTCATTGTCTTCCTAATTCCCTTTCTCAATTAGGCAATTCATTCAAATCACGCAAAGAGCCAGCCTGTTAGATTCCTTCCCTTGGAAGACTCCCCAAGGGGGAGCGGGGCTTGCTGGCTGAAGCCGAGTCCAGGGAATGTGGGTGCTGTAACGCCCAGCAGGTCAGACCTGGTGGGAGCAAAGAGCCTCGGTGGAGGGGCTCTCAGAGGTTGCAGGAAGACTCTGTTGCAGCTCTGAGGTGCCGTGTGTGTGTGTGTGTTGTGAGGGGGGGCAGTTTAATTTTAACCAAGCATGGCTTGCAACGTTAACATGAAGTTTTTAAACAGACATCTTAAAATGTTTTCCAAGCTGGAAAGCTCTTGACAATTTAGATACCGCCCCACCTCCCTCACACACTTTCTCCCTCTCTCTCATTTTGAAAATATTTTCCTTTTCATAGACATTTTGCCCATAGGCTTATGAAACCTTTAAAATTTTTCAGTAATGGAAAATGTTATTGGGGTTAGCCATGAGGCTTCTGTTCTGGAGAGAGACAATGAAAGCTCTTGAAAACGGGGATGTTCTATTTCTATGGCTAGCTGCTCTAGCCTGTAATGAATGTTTGATCTGGTTGCTACTGCATTAAGCTGAAAGATACTTCTCAGATGTTGTCAGATGCTGTAAAACTCACACAGCGATGCCATATATGCAGAGTAAAGCTTTTCCACTGGTTTCCCCAAAAATGTGTTTTGAGGCAATTTTGTGGGTTGTGTTTTGAGGCAAACCTGGTGGGTTTGAGTCTCCACTCCTTCTGGCTAACAGTTGAGCACTTCACTATCTGCATCACCCAGTGGGCCACTTCTCAACTTTTCCCCACAGAAATGCAAATAGCACTAGAGCTTGTCTGTTTTCATGTACAAACAGCTTTGGCTTATTCGGATTTCATAGCTGGCTGTAATAGCTACCACGAGAGTCGACAGTTATTCCATACTGCTGAAAGACAGCAGGAGGTGAATCAGTTCAGCCTCCTTTCACCTTGTGTGAGGGAGAAGCAATTTGATTCTTAGGGAACACACCTTGTGCAGCGGCACCACTTGTCAGTGGAAACCTGAGTGGTGCTCGGATGCTAAACGCCTTGAAAGGCAGGAAGAAAGGCTTCGTGATCTACTTCCCAAAACCAACCAATACATTCCTTCTGGATCCCACTGGTCCTGTCTGCAACAGATTCTGGGGTGGGTACAGGACCCGGCAGGGTTTCGTCCTATTGTCCCAGGAACTGGGCTGATTCCATGCCACCGCTGTATGACAACAGTGCTGTATGAACTTGCCATTCCACTTGGCTGGAAGCCTACCAGTGGGCACTGCTGCCTTAGCGTGTTCTGTGGTACAATAACTTTTCCACCTCCAAAGACTGTGGACTTTTATTGAAATGATGAGCTTGATATTTCCCTTCCCTGGCACAGGCACCTAACTGACTGCCACTGAGTTCGTGCTGACTCATGGTGACCCGATAAGACAGAAACCCCCTGGGGTTTTCTGAGCCTGTAACTCTTTATGGGCATAGGAAAGGAAGCACCATCTTTTAATTATTATTGCTATTATTATTAATACTTTATTGGGAGCTTTTACAGCTCTTATCATAATCCATACATCCATCCATTGTGTCAAACAATTTTGTACATATGCTGCCATCATCATTTTCAAAGCATTTTGCTTTCTACTTGTGCTTTTGACATCAGCTCATTTTTTCCCTCCCTTTTCCACCCTTCCTCCCGCATGAACCCTTGATAAATTATAATCTTCATATCTTACATCATTTTTTTTTGTTTTTTGGGGGGCATCACTGTCCTCTGGTGGTCGTGGGAGCTACTCAGCCTTGCTCCTGGAGAGCTGCTGCTGGATTTGAACCGCTAAGGCAATGGGCTGCAGTCCCACACTCAACCACTATGCCACCAGGGCTCAGCCCCTTACAACTTTTCTTTCACCCACTTTTCTGTTGTTCACCCCCTGGGCGGGGGTTTATAGGTAGATCCTTGTGATCAGTTTCCCCTTTCTCCCCCCACTTTCCCCTTCCCCTTCTGGTGTCTCTATTTGTATGACTGGTCCCAAGGGGTTTATCTGTCCTGGATTCCCTGTGTTGTGGGCTCTTATTTGTAGCGGGGTACTTGTTCTGGTCTAGTCAGATCTGTAAGTTAGAGTTAAAGTCATGATAGTGGTGGGCGGGGGGAAGGGACACGGCAGGAAGCATTAAAGAACTAAAGGAAAGTTGTATGTCTCATCCATGCTATACTGCACCCTGACTGGCTCATCTCTTCCTTGTGACCCTTCTGTAAAATGGATGTCCAGTTGGGCTTTGGGCCTCCCCTTGCCCCCTCAATTCTCATTGGTATGGATTTGTTTTGCATTTTAGATGCCAGATACCAGATCCCATGGACGCATCATGATCACACACCATCTTTTTCCTGAGGAGCGGCTGATGGTTTGGAACTGCAGAACTTGCAGATGGCAACCCAGCTCATCGTCACGCTGCCACCGCCAGGGCTCGCATGCTAACTGAAAATCCCTGTTGTTGACGAGGTTATTCTAGGGGTCCCTGTGATGGCAGGCATCGGAGAATAATCACGTGGATGGACGAGCCTCAGCAGCTTGCAAAGAAATCAGTCCGATCACTGGGGATTCTGCTTCCCTGTGCTTCTTTTTCTTGCCACTAAACTGCTTTGGCTCCTTTGCTTCATGTCATTAACCCGTTCCGATCACCCTGCAAGCTTCACCCTGCGGTCTCCACAAACCGCGCCCTGGGGCTTCTGGAGCTCCACCTGCGCTGCCTACATCGCACTGGAGGGTCATCATCTCTGCTTACAGAATGTTCCGGTGATGTAGAGAAGATAAAGAACAAATTGAACATCATCTTAGACCAGGGGTTCTCAACCTTCTTCATGCCCGACCCTTTCACACAGTTCCTCATGTTGTGGTGACCCCCAAACAGAACATGATTTTTGTTGTGACTTCAACTGTCTTTTTGCTATTGTTATGAATCATCATGTAAATATCTGATATGCTGCAGGAGGTATTTTCATGGCTCTACAAATTGAACATCATTAAAGCATAGTGATTCATCACAAAGCAATATGCAATTATGTATTGTGAAATATTTATTTCTAATGACAAATAAATGAAATGTTGTCTTGAAGCATGGTCTAGCATAGGTAACGCTCTTTATGCCGGGTCCTCGTATGTGCATGTGGGCAGACGCACCTGGAGGCAGATAGAGCAGCGGTGTCTGGGTTCCTCAGACCATCAGGAACATGTGTTTTTCAATGGTCTTAGGTGACCCCTGTGAAAGGGCTATTCCACCCCCACAGGGGTCACGACCCAGAAGTTGAGAACTGCTGTGTTCGACTAGCCACCTAGAGAAATCCACTGCTGATACACTGGGAACCAGACTGCCGGGTGTCTTTCTATGCATTTATATAAAACCTAAACCAGTTACCATAGCAACTCCAATTTACGATGATCCCGCAGGTTTCAGAATAGAACTCAGCCTCATTGGGTTTCAGTGACTGCTTTTTCAGAAACAGATTGCCAGGCCTTTTCTCTGCTGAGAGAAAAGCTGAGCGTATGAACTGTTGGCACCACCCAGAGACTGCATGCATTTGTATATTTTGTTCAGTGAAAAAAATAGCAGCACACCAAGCATGCCACTTGATAAGTGGCTTGTTTTATTGTATAGCATGGTGTCATGGAGATTTGTTTTCTCTGTCTCCAGCTCTGCGCATTCCTTTTCAAAGACAGCGTGAAAGCCCATAGAGCAGACAGGCACCACGATGATGGAGCACATCCCATTTTGTGGGCTCAGTGGGTCGTGCCCATTTTTTTCACAGGATGAGGCATGCTGATAGGAGTATCTTCATACACACACCTTTGTGTACGTTGCCATTAACTCCTGATGATAAAGCTCAAAAGCGAAGCGGTTGGTCAGAGGACATGTACACTTCTCTCTATAAGAAACCTTCAAGAATTAGCCGGGAAATTCCATGATCTTTGCTTCCATTTTCCCATGAGTGTTGTCAAGGGGTCTCAGGTGGGGTGTGTGTGTGTGTGTGTGTGTGTGTGTGTGTGTGTGTGTGTCCTGTGAAGGGCCGTCGTTTCTGATTCACGGCGAGCTGATGCACAGCAGCTCTCCGCCCTTCTCGCCGTTGTTCTGATGTCGAGTCCTGGTGTCAGTCCATCTTGTTGAGGGCCCTGCTCTTTTTCACCCCCTCCACTTGACCAAGCAGCGTTCAGCCTTCTGTATGTTCATCTAGCCTCTTGCAGGTTGTATGTCGTTTTCATGCCTTGGAACAGGGGCTTGGCCTGGGTTCCTTCTAGGTTCTCATTGGAGCAAGCCAATTTACAATATGGACCCACTATCTTCTCCACCCCCTCGCCCCCCACACCTAAAGGGCACATAACACTTTGGGGGTCCATTTCTACATAACGTCGACCCCCAAACCACCTGGGTTTGCACTAGATGGTCTCCCTTGTGGAAGCACTTCAAGTGCCGGGTGACACTGACCATTTCTAAGGGCACGGTCTCACTCTCCTTCTGCGGATGGAAGGGTGATGGACCAGCCGTTCCTGGAGGGGCAACAGCTCACAGCAAGAAGGTATTTTAAATGGACGCTCTCAACCCTTAAGCTTACTGTCGTACCAGTGAGCTCTGCAGTCCACACTTACATTGTTCAAGATCAGTGGTAATTTAGTTGCAGATTTTTGGCTGCCTGGGAGGTTGGCACACCTCACCCTCAAGCTGTTGGAAGGCCAACAGCAACACAATGCTCTCTAAATAGGTTAGTTGAATTAATTGGTGTTGTACAAGAAGCTGTTCATTTCTTATATCTCATAGCTCATATATTCTCCGATTTACTTGACTCCTGGAAAATATCACCATATTCTCTGGCCTTGTCACCTTCCTCAGCCTGGACCATTCCTCCTCACATCACACACAACTCTAGGGACGGCAGAGCTCCCCCTTTGCTGCTTTTGGGAAACTTATATTCCAGCCAGAAACGCACAGGGCAACACTGAAAACCCATCACCAACAGTTTCTCCCGGCTGTGGTACGTTCTTGGTCGCTGTCCTGGTTGGAAGAGATGTTGGTTTAGCCTGAGAATGCATGAGCCGCTTTTGCGGGCCTGGGAAAGAGCGCTGGTGGTGACGCGCCGGGCTGTTAACTGTCGCCAGCAGTTCTAAATCCGCAGCTGCTACAAAGAGGAAAGATGAGGCTTTTTACTCCTGTGAAGCGTAGCAGCCTCAGAAACGGCCGGGGGCAGTTGTACTCTGTGCTGGAGGGCCCCCGTGGGCTGGAATTGATTCGATAGCAATGGATTTGGGGTTTTATTGTTGTTCTATGGCTGACATGTTCTTTGGCGCTATGGCTGGTGGGTCTCCTTAGCCTAAGGCAATACAGGGATTTAGGAATGAAAAGAACAGACTCTTTCAGGAAATCAGTTTCACTGAATCAATAGGGTTTTTACCTGTGTGAGATAGGATGACTTTCTGGCTTTCAAAAGCTAGCACTGGCTCCTGGAACAGTGGGTGTGCACAGGGTTCACATCCTCCTTTCCTGACAGAAGGGTGGGCAGTTTCCTTTTAAATTTGTTCTCATTTTTAATTATTATTTTCTGTTTTATTTTGTTATGGTTATTGGGTTGTTTGCTCTGGTATATTTTTCTTTGTATAAAATCCAGGAGAGCTTTTCTTTTCTTTTTTTTTTTTTTCCTCCCCTTTCCAAAATGGCAGCCTCGAGGCGCACACGAGTGTGAGATCTGTACCGGGCCATGCTGAGAGAGAGCAAGCATTTTAGTGCCTACAATTACAGAACATATGTTATCAGAAGGATAAGAGATGACTTCAGAGAAAATAAAAATGTGAAAGATCCTGTAGAAATTCAAACCTTGGTGAATAAAGCCAAAGGAGACCTGGGAATAATTCATCACATCAGTCAACTGTATGCCATGGACAAGCTGATCATTGAGAACCCAGAGGAATCCTGGGCTTAAGGAGCAGGGGGCCAGTCTCCCAGCAGCCGTGGACCACCTTCAGCATCCATTCTTTACTTGGAGTGGGACGTCGCCCAACCATCCGTGGCCTCGCACACCAACTCAAAGCCCCATTCTCCTCTGCCTGCCCCATCAGAACTGATAATGGAGCAACCTCCCCATTCCTTGGTAGCCTCTGTGAAAAGGATGACTATATCTGCCTGGTTCCCATGCTAGAATGTAGAGCTGGAGCTCATGCCCATTATTGTGTTGTGTGTTCCTGTGCCTCCTCCCACTTCACCCCCCTTTTGTAGATCATTTCCACGTGTATAGAGCACTTTCTGACTGTGCTTCTTGGTACCTGACAATAAACGAAATTGTCTTCCTATACACACACACACACACACACACACAAATCCCAGAGAGGTCAATCTACAGAGGCGGTAACTGGAGTAACAGTTTCTTCCGGTTATGGCAAGGGAGGTTGGCAGAAAAGTGGAGAGCTAGTAGGCATTAAGTATAAGCCTGAAGGGAATATTCTAAAAATGATTGTGGTGATTGTATGACTCCTTTAAATATGTTTCAATCACTGAATGGTATAGTATCTGAATTGTACGTAAATAAAACTGCTCAAAAAAGAGAAAGAAAAGCTGGGAGTTTAGTTCTACCAGAGGTGCCCTGGAAGAAAGACATGGTAATGTTCTTCTGGAAAGTCAGCTTGTGGACACTGACTGGAGCACAGTGAGGTGTGCACACACACACACACACACACACAGTCGCTGGGAGTTGTCACTGTTACAGTAGAAGTGGCTGGTTGCTGGGCTGGTCCATCAATAGAATATTTGGTTGAGCTTGATTTCCAGGGGGAAATGAGAAAGAAATAAGGAAGACAGTCTTTCTGATTTCCCCACTGGGTAAACCAGGCCCTGTGTGCACGGTGAAGTGACAGCCACAGGCTTTGTGTCCTTTGAAATAAATGCATGTGTGTTTCTGGGGCCGCTTTCTGGGTCCCACAGCTGAAGCAGAGCAGTGGGCGCAGTGGAGAGGTGCGCGGAGTCCTCTGCTTCATCCTGGACTGTTCTTTTTTCTAGCTGTCCAGTGTCCCCAACAAGCGAGGGAAGCATGGGCTTACCAGAGTTTACTTGTCGTGTAGTTTCATAAACCTGTGAAACTGTTCACTAGAGATTTAGTAGCTAAGCACAAGGGAGCTCATGCCTGCCTTATTTATTGGGGAGCCCGTCACGTAGCCGTGCACTGAGACAATGGGCTTCCTCGAGCCCGGCCTCTTTGATGTGCGCGCATGGATTCTAACAGTTGAGTATTTTGACATTCTTCATTGCCAGCAGCTGTGGGCTAACCACTTGCAGTCAGCGAGTGGTTTCATTCTGCAAGCTTGCCAAAAGTTTAATGTTTTCCTATTCTGTTCGTAAAGCCTTTTTTTTTTTTTTTTAAATCCGTATACTTTTCTTTTGTCTCCTTTTTCGGAACCTGAGCCCCTATTCTGGGGGCTGTCTGGGGGCCTCTGGTTGTTCTGTGGGAGTTTTGCCCATCCTGGGGTTCATGCTGCTTCCGCTTCTCTTTGTAGTCAGAAGAGCCCACCAATATTTGAAGCTCGCTCACTCATTCAACGATAGCAGAAGAGTCCATTTACAAGGGCTCAACGTCACTGATGTGTAAGAGTATATTTCCCTTTTTTAAAGAGGAAAAAGGGATTCAAGCCATTTTAGGGTTTTCTGACAAATGATGCAAAGGGATAGAGTTCTCCTGTGCTTTGCACACCAATCCCGTCACCATCCCGTCGATTCCGACCCATAGCAACCTTCCGGGGGATTCTGAGCATGTCCACCTTCTGGAAGCAGATAGTCTCATCTTTCTCCCACAGAGTGGCTGCTGGTTTTGTGCTGCCAGCCTTGGTGGTAGCTGTCTAGGGTGCCTTTGCACAATAGTCGCCCCTGTTATTAACAGTCTGCACTCACTGGTTCAGGTGCTACAGTCGATGAGCCAAGATTACCATGAATTAAAGTCCATTGTTCACATGGCGTTAGACACATAGAGTTCTACGGGTGTCCACGAATGCATAATATGATGTATCTATTATTACAGTTGCATTTGAATGATGGAGCTGGGGAAGAATCATGAAAGTACTAGACTGCCCAAAGAACAAAGAGATCCATCTTGGAAGAAGTTTATCCAGAATGCTCATTAGAGGTAAGGATGGGAGACTTCACCTCCTGTGCTGTGGACATGCTCTCAGGAGAGACCAGTCCCTGGAAAAGGGCATCATTGTGCTGGGTGGAGAAGCAGCAAATCAGAGGAAGACCCAGGACACGATGATGGGCACAGCGGCTGCCACCATGGCTGCCAACAGGAGAACAAGAAGGAGGACGGCACAGAAACTGGTGTCTGTTTCTATTGGACACAGCATCTCTATGAGTCAGATCCAATTCCACGGCACTCAACCACAGTAGCATTATCACTGCACTAGGCCGAAGAGTGTCATTGTCCTGAACAAAATGCCAGCTGTTTCACCTCGCTTCTCTTTCTTCCTTTGTACATCCCTGGCCAGGATGGATTTTTTTTCCTGCCTCTATAGTTTTCTGCCTGTCCCAGAATGTCCAACTATAAATCAAAGAGTTGGAACAATATGGTATATACATTTTCCAGAATGCCTTCTTTCACTTACCAGTATGTATTTATAGTTCTTCTGTGATTTTTCATAGCTTGAGAGCGCATTTATTCTTATCATTGGAAAAAATTCCAGTGAGTGGGTGGGCCAGGATTTGTCTATCCATTTGCCTATGGAGGAACATTTATTTTGGTTACTTCCAAGATTCTTCCACCCTCCCCCCCCCAATGGTGAATAAACTGCTATAAAAATTAATAGGCAGCTTGGTGTGGGCGCACCTTCCCATCTAGGTGATTGTCAGATCATGTGATAAGCCTTATGTTTAACTTTGTAAAACAACTTTGCTTTAATCAGGTGCTTCTAGAAAATTTTTGAAATAGGAACCTCCAACTGGAAAAATCACTCACTGTCACCCACTGCCCTTGAGAGAATAATACACAGCAACCCTCCTCCCACATTGTTTTAAGTGAACACCAGCACTGTCACTTTGTCAACGCTGTTTCATGATGATGTTCTCTTGATCTCAGGACTTCCATTTTCTCCATAAAATCCACATTCACAAGGCTGGCATGTCCCTTGTGGTTCTATGCTTTTATTTTGGGATGTGACACACATGTAAGCAATGACCACACCTGTCTGCCTGTTGTCAGACAATTTCAAATGGAAACATCCCCAGAGTAGATGGCCATGTGGGATTCCCCAGTAAGCTAGGTAAGTGCAGCCTAACTTATGTTTACTTACTAATCTGGAATGGACTGGTTCATTTTTCTCCTCACTACCTTAAAGATTCTGCTTCTAGCACCTGTCTCTTTCCCAACCCCACAGTCCCTTCCGACAGAAACACTGCCTCTCAAATTTACAGTTTGACTGCACAGCATGGGCTTCCTTGGACTACCTTAGTGATCTCGTGAAGCTCCAGTGAAATTGTTCATAACAAATCAGTAAGTAAGCACAAGTAAGCCTATGCTTGCCTTTATGGATTCCTCTTTCTTTGCCATGGAATTGATTTTGACTCAAGGTGATGACTCTGTATGTACCAGCACAAGACCATGCTCGATAGACATTTTAAGAACTGCTTTGTCAGAAGCAGATCACCAGACCTTTCTTCTGAAGTGCTTCAGGTGGACTCAAATCTCCAATCTTCAGGTGAGGAGCTGAGATGCTTGTACCGTCCAGGAACTCTCTGGTCTTCTTAGATACTAGCTTAATCCTTGAGCTATGGTCAAAATAGCTACTTTTCATTCCCTGGGTAGTATCTACACACAGCACGATCCCTTGGAAGTGGCAGGGAAGTCTCTTTCTTATGTCTTTTATTATGTGCAAGAACATCTTTCCCAGCATCCCTTCAGCAGAGCCATCTTGTCTTGTTGGCTACAAAACCGATCCCAGGTCTCTGCTGAAAGAAGTTATTGCCTAGGGATTAGCATCATCATGAACGTCTTAGACACACTAGGGTTCAGGCCTCCTCTGGAGCTCATGGATAAGTGGAGAACATGGTGGTGGTGATGGTGGACATGTAGTGAAGTCCTCCAAGGGCTTGGCAGCCAGCAGCATTTACTACAGCACCCTGGTACCCAACAACTGTCCCAAACCTCACACGTGGACTTAAAGGTGGAGGGAGAGCCATATGACTCATTTGAACATTGCTCAGTCTGACAATTTTGAGATTAGACATTGGAGCAAAGAACTGCTATGGATTGAATGGTGTCCTCCCAAACCATGTGTTGTAAATCCTAAACTCTGTGCTGGTGGCTATAATCTCACTCGAGAATGAGTTGTCTTTGTCATGTAAAGAGACAGAATTAGGGACAGGGATCCCCTGAGTCAATCACTTTTCAGATATGGAAGGGGGAAGAGAGCCGTGGAAGGGAGTGGAAAAGGAAGAAGAGCAACACGATGGCAAGGGAGGACAGCCAAGGAGCAGAAGTCCAGAGGAGCCTACAAACTTTCCGTTAGAGCCGGGTGCCCTGTCCTGGGTTTCTAGCCCCCTCACCTATGACAAGGAACTTCTGTTTGTGAAAGCCACCACTGTGGTCTTTCTCTTATAGCAGTGTGAGATAGCTAAGACAGGATGTGAGAGTATGAAAGAAAAAGTCAATGAATTCTTCCCGGCTCATGTCAGAGCTGGAGATGGCTGACTTGCTCTTTGAAGAATTAAATAAAAATTCGGCTTTCTTGGTAGAATCCATTGAAATGGTTTGTTTGTTTCTTTCTTTTAGTAGACATTCAAAACAAAAAGTCTCTTAAGCCAAGCTTAATTTTTCAACCTTCTAATGTAAAATGGTGAGAGGCCACCACCCTGAAGCACACTTTTCCTGATTTTAAACCATGTTCCATTGTTCTGTTCACACAACTGCCCCCTTAATGTTCTCAAAATTCTTGGGATAAACTCAAGACCATATTTTTGGCTTTCATGGACTTTTTAAAATGTTCTTAGGCTTCAACCTGAACTTAAGTATGAGCCATTACAGTCTGTTCCACAGCCAGCCTCTGGTCTGCTTTTAGCTGCTGATATTGAGCTTCTTTATCATCTCTTCCCACAGATGTAGTCAATTTGATTTCTGTATATTCTATCTAGAGAAGGCCATGTGCTTTTGGTATGGTTGAAAAAGAGGTATTTACCATGAACGAGTCACTGGTTTTGCAAAATTGTGTCATGTGATTTCCAGCTTCCTTTCTATCACCAAGTTCCAAAATCTCAACTACTGGTCTTTTCTTTTTGTGTCCAACTTTTGCATACCAATACCCAATAATTACCAGTGAATCTGGCATATGGCATCAGGATTGGAGGAAGGCTTATTAACAACCCAAGATACGCAGATGACACAATCTTGCTTACAGAGCGTGAGGAGGACTTGAAGCACTTGGTGATGAAGATCAAGGATAGGAAACTTCAGCATGGATTACAGCTCAATGGAAAGGAAGCCCAAATCCTCACAACCGAACCAGTAGATAACATCAGGATAAATGGAGAAAAGTTTGAAGTTGTCAAGGATTTTGTCTTGTTTGTCTTCACAATCAATGCTCATTGGAAGCAATTGTCAAGAGAGCAAAAGATGAGTTGCATTGGCTAAGTCTGGTGCACAAGCCCTCTTTAGAGCAGTGAAAAGCAGGAATATTACTTTGAGGACTAGGGTCAAACCCAAGTTATGGTTTTTTCAATGGCCTCGTGTTCATGTGAGAGTTGCACATTGAATAAGGAAGACTGGAGAAGAATCAATGCATTGGAATTGTGGAGCTGAAGAAGGCCTTTTAAGGTGCCATGGACCGCTAAAAGGACAAACCAACCTGTCTTGGAAAAAAGTACAAGCAGAGTTCTTCTTGGAAGCAGGAAGGGGGAGACTTTGTTTTACATATTTTGAACATGTTGTCAGGAGAGACCAGGTCCTGGAAAAGGATATCATGTTTGGTAACATTGAAGGGCAGCCAAGAAGACAAGGGCCCTCTAGGAGAAGGATCGACACAGTTGCTGCCATCACAGGCACCAGTACAGGAACAACTGCAAGGACAGCCAGGACCTGGCAGGGTTTCACTCTGCTGTACATAAGATCTCTGTGGTTGGAACCAACTTGATGGTACCTAACAACAACAATTGTGTAACAATTTGTTCTTATAAAAGTAATTATTGGGGCTGAACCCCGGTGGCGTAGTGGTTGTGCGCGGGACTACGGCCCACTGGGATGGAGGTTCACTTCCAGCAGTGGAGCTGGGCCTCCTACTCCCACCACCAGAGAACAGTGATGCCCGCCCCCCCCCCACCCCCGCCAAAAAAAGTAATTATTGAAGGTGGGTCTATTCTACGCATTTTAAAGCTTTATTGCCCCAAATGGTACACAGACTAGCAGTTATCCCTAGCCATCTCTGGAAGATTCTTTCTGTCCTTCCTTCCTTCCTTCCTTCTTCTTCCCTTACCCCCTCCCTCCTTCCTGCCCTTCTCTTCTTTCTTAGCCACCATGGCAAATGCATATGTGTCAGCATAGTACTTTGCTCTATAGGCTTTCCCATGACTCATGCTTTGAGGTTTAAATTGCCAGATCTTTCTTACGATGTACTTCTGGATAGACCAGAACCTCCAACCTTTCTGTTGGAAGCTAGAGTCACATGTTTGTACCACCCAAGGGGCTCCAGGAGACCATTAAGAAGGCATTCATTCTGCCAGGTCCTCCCCCTACCTACGGAGTCAGCAATGATTGATCTTATGGATTGAAAGGTGACTCACACACCCACCAAGCATTGGGAAGGCCTGCCCTCCTGTTCTGGTTGTTTTCCTTCATTTAAAAATCATTTTATTGGGGGCTCATACAACTCTAATCATCATCCATCCATCCATCCACCCATCCATTGTGTTAAGCACATTTGTACATTTGTTGCTGTCATCATTCTCAATACATTTCTTTCTACTTGAGCCCTTGGTATCAGTTCCTCATTTTTCCTTCCCTTCCCAACCGCCCCCCCCCATGAATCCTTGATAATTTATGCATTATTATTATTATTATTTCATGTCTTACCCTGTCTGACGTTTTCTTTCGCCCACTTTTCTGTTGTCTGTCCCCTAGGGAGAGGGGTATATGTAGATCTTTGTGATCAGTTGCCCCTTTCTACCCCACCTTCCCATTACCCTCCTGGTATCCCCTCTCTCTTTATTGGTCCTGACCCCACCACATCAAGGCAGAAACACTAAGAGTGGTTTTTTTCCCTTCTAGCAGTTTCCATTCAGGTGTACCTTCCTCTCAAGGTTTTACCATCATCCACTGCCACCATCCCACACACTTGTGTTGCATACAATTTTTTTCACTTTAGACTCTTGCTTGGGAATGGACACATCCCGCAGCAGCTGTAGATGACTGGCCCCCACCCCCCTATGTATTGTTGTGTCTGCTTCTCAAAGACCCGCAGGAATTAGCAAAAGAGACCCGTGTAGAGGTGATTGCTAATGAAGTCCCATCTTGAAGATTATTAGTTGATTGCAGCCACAAACCAAACCAAAAAGAGAAAAGAGGATATTCTCGTTTTGGGGTTGAGAAGGGTAAGACTGGGAAACGGGGGGATGTGAACAGAATCGCTAAGTGACTGATAAACAGGCTTCCGTTGTTCAAACTGGCAGCGAGCGCAGCGGCACCCGGACGCTTTGCATCAGCTAAATTTCTAAATACCTGGACTATATTTGTAAACATGGCAATCTAACGTGTTCCTGAACAGCACATTCACATTCAAATGAGCACAAACGAGGATTTAACAGCTGATTGCACAGTATGAATGATAGTGACTAATTGTCAAGTCGGAAAGTTGCGCAGATAATAGTACTAATACGATCAACACGCCGCGATAGGACTTACAGTAGCAAATCCGGGCATTTCCAGCTCGCTCGCTGCCCAAGCTCCTGGACATAAAGCAATGGTTCTAGGGCAGGCCGCGCGGGCAAAATGGGCAGTCAGGGGGGAAAAGAAGGAAGCTCGGTTTGAGGGTGGTGTGAACTCGACTTACAGCCCCCACCCCCGCTCGTCCCCCCAAGCAAGCTTTCTCTTTTATAAGAGTTATCAATGGGGCTCCCGGGCCATTCAGGGCTGCCGTTCTTCTGGGACGCAATTGTTCAAAGGTATGGCTCATTTCAGGCATTTAATCTCCGCTGAATGGTGGCTGTGTTACCCATTTTGTCTTTGCCTGCAGTCTGCGGGCAGCTGGTCAGTGGAGAGTAACAATGAGCACCAGAGGAGAATGGGACAGAGGCTTTGCTGCAGATGCTGAACCCCCAACATTGACCTTGGTCCTTTCCCTCCCAGGGTGCTGTGGCCCCTCGCAGTGGGAGCCTGGCTTTCTTCCCAGTTGCTATTGTGGGTGAGGTGGAAGCTACCTGCGGGATGTGTCCTCTGCGAGTGACATCGAGACCCAACAGGCCAGCTCAATGAGGGGTGTACACGGAGGTCACTGCGGGCTTGGCTGCCTGACCACAAACACAACACAAAAGTCCTTGTTTTCTAGGTGGGCTCTTTCAGCAGGAGCTAGTGACTGCACTGGGGAAGGGCTGGTGCAGGGGTCTGAAGCCTGCTGAGTGCTTGTTGGTGGAATGGGGGGCATCTCCTCCATCCTCAGATGCCAGTCTGTGCTGTCCTCTGGGAGCATGGGGCATTTTGGCCCAAGGCATTTGTAAGACATCGAGAGGTGGAGAAGGACACCTTGAATGATTCTGGCCTCTGCCTACTTCTGTCATCTTCTACACCTCTAACCCTCTGCCTCACCACCCCCACCCTGAGGAATGTAATCTCAATGGACCTATGTACATGTCTAATTCTGTCTCTGGGGTCCCCCAAAATATGTATTATGTGCTAGATAAGCACTTGGCTGCGAGCCCAAAGGCAAGGGGTTCAAACACACCTCATGACTCAGTGAAAGCAAGGCCAATTGATCTGATTACCAGTAGAAAGTCATAAAGGGCCGTTCTCTGCACAGAGGTGGCTGTCAGTCAGAATTGACTCAGCAATCCCTAAGATCAATGTACCTGTGGTAGTTAAGGTTTTGTACCAATGTATTTGTGCATGTCAACCCTGAGCATTCCTTTAGTTGTGGTTAAGAGTCCAACACACAACACCGTTTCCAAAGGCCTTTGTCAACCCTGCTCATGTATCCCAGTACCCTGCAGTCCAGTCTCTGGCATGTTTGCCTACAGGCCCTAAGCCTGACAGGCTCCATTGCTGGTTGCAAAGGTCTTTTCTGACCTTTGGTTCTGAGAGATGAAGTCCTGATTCCTTCCATTCAATAACTACCCACACCCCCCCTCTTTTCTCTTTCTAATTTAACTTGAGTTTGTTTCTGGCACTTGCAGATCAGAGGAGACCAACACCCTTAAAAGATAATGAAACACAAGGGCTGCAAGGACCCTCCACAGGGAAGGCCTGCCTGGAGGGCAGATGGGTTTTGGGGTCTCTGCTCTAAGTTCTGGTAGAAGTAAGACCTCATGGCGCTCATAGGGCTCTGGTAGACATCCAATGGTGAGAAGGGAGCAAAGCTGAAAGGATAAGATGGAGCCCTCCTGGTGTAGTGGTTACAAGTTCGACTACTAACTATAAGGTCAGCAGTTTAAAACCACCAGCCAGTCACTCCATGAGAGAAAGACTAGACTTTCTACTCTCATAAAGAGTGACCGTCTTAGAAACCCATAGCAGCAGCTCTACCCTGTCCTGTAGGGGGCTATGAGTCGGTATTGACTTGTGGGAGTGAGCTTGAGCTTGTAGGAGAAAAGCCCAATGTACAGAGATGACTGGATTCCTATATATTAGTAAGGAAGAAACTGAAGAGGCAGTATGTTGTTAGGCGTCATCGAGTCAGTTCAGACCTGCAGCAATCTTACGCAAAACAGAACGAAACACTGCGCAGGCCTGCACCGTCCTCACAAGTGTTCCTGTGCCTGAGCCCATTGTCCCAGGCGCTGTGTCCACCCACCTCATCTTCCTCTCCTTTGCTGCCTCTCCAAGCAGGAGGTGCTTCTCCAGGGACTCATCCCTCCGCAGAAAATGTCCAACATATGTGAGACGAACTCTTGCTGGCCTTGCTTCTAAGCAGCATGCTGGGTTAACTTTTCCCAAGACAGAGCTGTTTGTCTGATTTTAGCAGTCCCTCCCACTATCATGATCTGAATTCTACCTTGCAAATCCAGTTGGATCAGAGGATGTACACTGGTACAGACACGGTGAATTCAGGACAGGTGATTCCTTCAGGACCAGGGGGGAGAGTGGCAATATTGGGAGGACGGGAGGAAGGTAGAGTAGAAAGGGGGATCTACATATGCCCTCCTCTCTGGGGTACAGAAAACAGGAAAGTGGGTGAAGGGAGGTATCAGAAAGTGTGACCCTTCTGTGAGGGAGTGTCATATTGTCTACAGATGGGTTTTGGGGTCTCTGCTCTGACGCCCTTTGTTCTTTTTTGGTGGAGCATCACTGCACTCAGGTGGTGGGAGTAGGAGGCCCAGCCTTTGCTCCTGTGAGCTGGAATTGAACCTCCATCCCAGTGAGTCGCAGTCCCGCACACAACCACTACGCCACCAGGGCTCAGCCCTCCCTTTGTTCTTAACAATATGTTTTTTCTTTTTATTTTGATGCCTGTTACCTGATCCCGCTGACACCTCGTGATCACACAGGCTCTTGTGTGTTTCCATGTGGGCTTGTTGCTTTTCTGCTAGATGGCCACTTGTTTAACTTCATGCCTTTAAACTCCAGATGCTATGTTTTTTGATAGCTAGACCTCTCAGCTTTCTTCACCACATTTGCTTATGCACCAAATTTGTCTTCAGTGATCCTAGTGGGAGGGTGAGCATCACAGAATGCTAGGTTGTTAGAACAAAGTGTTCTTGAGAGAAGGAAGCCCAAAGTCCATCCACTTCCTCAACGTATTGCCATATAAATATATGTACATAGGCCAATACCTCTATTTTTATGAAACAATATATGCACATGCCTATGTTTCTACCTCTATCCATAGCTTTACTTCTAAGATGTTTCCTTTTACCTTCCTCCTGCCCCACCATCACACTCACCCTTCTTCTGCCTCCTAGTAATTTCTCTCAGCTAGACTGCTGTGGTTCCAACACCACCAGGATCTCTGTCCTCCTCATTGTTGATTTTTTTTGGGGGGGATGGGCATCACTGCTCTCCGGGAGTGGGAGTAGGAGGCCCAGCCCCACTGCTGGAATTGAACTTCCGTCCCAGTGGGCCGCAGTCCCCCGCACAACCACTACGCCACCGGGGCTCAGCCCTCATTGTTGATCTTAATTCCCAAGTTGTTCCCCTATCTATGGCACTGTTTGCTTACCGCTCCCTTCCCTTGCCTCTTCCTCCCCAAAAGTCCCTCCCAAACTGTCGGTCTCATTGGTTTCTCAGGTTTGCTTCCCATGCCTAGCTTATATAAGTAGGCAAAACAACAACAATGGAGACAAAATGAAAAGACCAAAGAAAGAGAGAGAAAAAAGCAAAACCACAAGAAGTCATACATGATTCCAAGACTGTCCATTGATCTCCAGACCTATCTTCCCATGGGGCAGGGGGTGGTTGGGGAGGGTGGCTGGTCTATTTGGAGGCTCCTTGGGGCCTCTGTGGCTTTGCTCCAATTGCTGATCTGTCATGGCCTCGTCTAGATTTGCCAATCAGATTAGACTCACTCTCTATCGTGTGTCCCCATGATTGTCTTCTGTCTCAATATGCTCCAGCGAGGGGACATCATGTTTTGAGCTACTGTCTCTTTATAATTAAAAAAAAATTAATTGTAAATTCAGCGAAGGTTTATGGAACTGATGTTTTCCATTGCATAATTTCTACATGCTTTGATTGATTTCATTGATGGCCATCCGCACAATGTAATAGCACCTACCACTTCCCTTCTGCACTTCTTGTTCCCATTATTTCTTCTTTCCTAACCCTCCTGGAACTTGGGTAAATGCTGCCCTTTTGGTTTCAAATGGTTGATTATTCGAATGTGTGTTTCTGCAGTTCAAAACCACCAGTCGCTCCTTAGGAGAAACACAAAGCTTTCTACCCCTGAAAAGAGGTACAATCTTGAAAACCCACAGGGCCAGTTCTACCCTGACATGTAGGGTCGCTATGACTGGGCAGGGAGGATTTTGGTTTTGCTTGGGTGGAAAATGAGCCACAGTTGATCTTACTTCCACACCTGATGGGTGACGAAGGACCTTAGTCTCAGGGTTTCCAATCTCTGCCTGACCAGTAAGTCTGGCTTATTTGTATAATTTGGGGTTCTGTTTCACATTCTATACAGAAACTTCTAATGTGATCCCTTTCAGGAGCAGTTGGTAATGGTAGCTGGATTCCAACGACTTATTCTGCTCTCAACGTTGTGGAGATGGACGTCATTCTTGTTGTTGCTTTGTGATGGTTTTAGGCAGGACTGCTCATGGCAGTGGTGATTCAATGATATAGTCCCCACCTTCCCTGTGGGAGACCCAGGTTCAATCCTCTACCCATGCACCTCCTGTATAGTCATCATCCATCTATCACCGGAAGCTTGTGTGTTGCCCTGAGACTGAACAGGCTTTGGTAGTTTCCAGACTAAGACTAGGAAGAAAGGTCTGGTGGCCTACTTCTGAAAACACAGCCCATGAGAACTTCATGGGTCTCAATAGTTCGATCTGCAATCTGTGGGGATGGAACAGGACTAAGCAACAATTCATCATAGTGCGGGGGGTGGTGGGCTGCCATGAATTGGGGGTGAGGACAGACTTCACAGAAGCTAACAACAACATTTATTGCCAAACGCTATAGTTAAGTTCAAATGGGGTAGGCCAGAACCCAGCCTACAGCTGACCGTGCAATTCACCCACCAAGTCACCAGGGCTCCCCTCAGAGCCTAACCTAGATGAGTCAAACTTGACAACCGTGAGTAGAAGAGTAAGTGCATCTGGGGGAAAGTCACTGAACTTGAAGATGTGATGTTTGGTAGAATTATGGGAGTGTCTGAGGGGTGTAAGAAAGAAGTTTGGGTTGTACAGGGGACTACAAACCTCAAGACTAACAGTTAAAACCCATCAGTCACGCCCACAGCGAAAGATGCGGCTACCTGTTCCCAGAAAGGAGGCATTGTCTTGGGAACTCTAAGAAGCAATTCTACCCTGTTGTATAGAACCCTTGGAGGCCAGATCATCTCACTGGCAGTGAGTTTGGGTGGTGCAAACTGTTAAGGAGATGGGGAGATCGGAAGGTTGAGATTATTGAGGCACCTTAGGAAAAAAAGCTTGGAGATATACTTAAAACAAAAAAATGGCAGCCATTGAAAACATTTTTGAACCTAGTTCTGCTCTGGCAACACGAGGACACCATGAGTGAGAGCCAGTGTGATGGCAGCCAATCCCATCACATGACCATTATCATTTTGTGGCCTAATCTTTTAGTTAGCAATATATTGTAAACATAAATGGTCATCAAAGATTTGTTTTAAAAACTACCTATTATTATTATTCCTTAACATTGAATGTCCTAATTCATTTAATCAATTCCCTATAATTGGACATCCAATGTTTCACTCATAGGAATAAAGCTATCGAGGACATCCATGTGTAAGCCTCTATACCCTCAATGTCTCTCTAGGCTAGTTGTTCAGAGAATAAATTTCTACAAGTTTCTTTACTAAGTCAGAGTATATGGTTATGTTAAGGTTGTTGAGGCACATTACCAAATGGTCCTTCAGAAAGGTTGGAATAGTTCACACTTCCACAAACCAGTAAGGACACTATTTATTTCCCGACATCTTTCTAAGATTAAATATGATCGTGCTTTTTAATCTTGCTAAGTCTTGACAGTTGGTTGAAAATTATTCTTTATTTTTTATGTTCTATGCCCTTTTTCCTCATTGTGGAATGATTGCAGATTATATATGGAAATATAGCTTTGTGAAAAGAATAAGAAATCACTTGTAAGGCCATTTTTAAATGTCAGCAAATATTAGCAATGCTAACTAATATTGTTAGATACCATTGAGTCCGCTCTGGCTCACAAGGACCCCATGCAAGGCAGGAGCAAACACTTCCTGGTCCTGGGCCAGCCTCATAGTCATTGCTCTCTGAGTCATTTGTTGCAGGCCTTGTGTGGCTCCATCGCATGATGCTCTCCCTTTTTGCTGGCCTTCTGTTTACCAAGCATCGTGTCCTTCTCCAGCCACTGTTTCCTCTTGAGAACTAACGTGTCCAAAGGACAGAAGGAAAGGTGTCACCATCTTCACTTCTACGGAGCACGGTGGCTGTACCTCTTCTAACACGGATCTGTTTGTTTTTCTGGCACGCAGAACATTCTTTGCTGACACCATAATTTAAGCGCATCTATTCTTCTCCCAGATTCCTTATTCGTATGAGGGCGTGGAAAGAACTATGGCTTGGGCAGAGCACACTAGTTCTCAAAGTGACATCTTCGCTCTTTAACACTTGGAAAGGTCTTTTGCAGCAGATTTGCCCAAGGCAACATATCATTTGATTTTTCACTGCTGCTTTCATGGGTTGTGGATTCAAGTAAGATGAAATCCTTGACAATGTCAAATGCTTGCTGATTTATCATGATAGTACTTATTGGCACAGTTATGCGGATTTGGGCTTTGTTGAGTGTAAACCACACTAAAGGCTGCAGTCTTTGCTCTTCATCAGTAAGTGCTTCGAGTCTTCTTAGCTTTCAGCAAGCCAGGTCGCATCATCTAGGTATCCAATCCTGATACCAATCCTCTTTTAAAAAAAGAAACCCACACTTTTATTGGCACTTCATCCACATGTCATATAATTCAATAATTCAGTCATTCAGGAAGGGTTTATAATTATCAATGCAATCAATTCTAGAACGTGTTCTTCTTCCTTGTACTCATTGTTATTCATGTAATTATTTAATTGTGGCAAAAAATACACACAAATCATTCTCCAATTCAACAATGTCTACTGTATAATTCAGTGCCATTGATTATACTCTTTGTGTTGTGCAACCATTATCGATAACCTTTTCTAAATTATTCCACCACCATTAACATAACTCAAAATCCTCTCAGCAACAACGCTTCCTCCTTCACCCCTGGTAACTATTGGTCATTTTGTTTCTTCCTTCCTTTCTCCTGTTGCTGCTGCTGCTGTAGCCTTCTTAATATAGTACCAATATTCTTTATGCAGTCAATCTCTTGGATTATTTGCTTATACACTATAATCGTTTATTTGTAGTGAAAGACTACAACCTCACCATGCATCTTTTCTGATTGTAAACCACACAGTATCCTCTTTTTCTGTTAGAATGACTGCTTCTTAGTCTATATACAGGTTCTGTATGAGCACTGTAAAGTGTATTGGAATTCCCTTTTCTTTTGCAATGCAATTTCTAATTTTCTGTTATATAGTCAAATGACTTTGGGTATTTAAAAAAAACAGGTAAACATCTGTGTTAGACAGGGTTCTCTAGAGAAACAAAACCAGGACACTTGTGATCATATTACTGTAGATAGATAGATAGATAGATAGATAGATAGATAGATAGATAGATTTGGCAGCTAATTAATAATAGTGTTCATAAAGCAGTACAGAGGGTTCATTTCGACTCACTTCCATGGAACAGTTAATATATTAGAAGTTGCTGGATCCAAGGTCAAGGAAGCAGACAACCGAGTCTGGCCACAGGCAGCAAAAGCAAGGCAGGTCACCAACAGTCAGTAGCTCAGGAGCTTAGGGAAGCAGGCCCAGAGGGGATATCAAACTGAAGCAATGTAAGATGACAGGCTGTCAAAACAGCCTCACTCTCAAGCACTGTAGACATCAGCAGTACAGTGACGCGGGTGTCGAAGGGACCTCTAGCTCTAGCAAAGGATCCATGCGTTTACTGTCCCAAAGGTAGTAAGGCTAAGAACTAGCTAAAGCTTTTGCTCCTGGTCTGAACACTGGAGAACTATACCTTTCCATCAAACTATGACCTTATTAACCCCACATGTTCCTATTGGTCAGGTTGGCACAATAAACCTACCCATCACAACATCTTTCTGGTAGTCTCTGCTTTTATTTATTTTTTGTTTTGTTTTGGGCATCACTGCCCTCTGGTGGTGGGAGTAGGAGGCCCAGCATTTTCTTCTGTGGAGCCGCTGCTGGAATTGAACTTTCATCCCAGTGGGCCGCAGTCCAGCGCACAACCATAATGCTACCAGGGCTCAGCCTGGTAGTCTCTGCTTTTAACCAAAATTCACTTGACACCCATAATAATATCCTTCATTCCCTATTATCTTATAAATTTGGTTTAAGTGTCTGACAGCTTCTATCAGAAGTTGCCTCTGCTATGGAATTATCAGTAAAGTTTTACTTGCATGTGTTATTAATGCTATTGTTTAATTTCCCCCATATTCTGTTGAATCACATTCCTTTGAAATGGGCACAAATATGGATCTCTTCTAGCTGGTTGGTCAGGTAGCTATTATTCGCATTTCTTGGCATGACTATTGAGTGCTTCCAGGGCTTCGTCAGTTTGTTGAAATATTTCAATTAGTATCCCATCACTTCCTGGGACCTTGCTTTTGGTTAAGGCTTTCTGTACAGCTTGAATGTTTTCTTTCAGCACCTTTGGTTCTTGACCATATACTAGCTCCTGATATGGCCGACCACTGACTAATTCTTTTTGGTACAATGACTTTACGGATTCTTTTGATACTTCTTTAGTCATTAAGTCTTTAGCTCCTATAATCCTTCGATATTGCACTTGATACTTGAGGCTTGATTTTTTTTTTCCTTCAGGTCTTTCATCTTGAGAAATACTGGCTGATTTCTTCCAATTTTGATTTTCCAACTCAAGTACATTTTATGATAATACTCGGCTTTGAAATCTTTGGGCTAGCCGCTTCACTTCATCTGTAATGATTGCTTCAGCTAAGACTGTAACCATTTATATGCACGAGGAAGCAAAAATTTCATGGAAACATGGAATACAAAGATGGTGGGATTTTCTCATGAACTTTCTGAATCTCTGTGTGAACTTTCTGAATCTTTGTGTGTGTGTGTGTGTAAACATCTATGTAGCTAATATATCCGGTTGCAGGTAACTCGATTCCAATTCGTGGTGACCCCATGTGTTAGAAAGCACAACTGTATTCCATAAGGTTTTCATGGTGGTTGTCTTTCTTCTACGTTTCCTCTGAGTGGGTTCAAGCTGCCAGCTGTGTGGTTAATAGTCAAACGTTTAATCGTTTGCTCTACCCCGTGACTCCACATATGATATTTACATATTGGTGCAGGGATCAAATTTTATAAGCCATGCTCTTAGATGGAATAGATAAAATTCTGTTTACTTTCCCACAATGGAAATAAACTTAATCTTGTACCCCTAGTCCAACTTGAGGCATTTAAATGTACTATTTAAATGGCGACATCTGGTTTAAAACAGCTTCTTTCAAGTATGCAGTCTCATTTAAAGAAATCATCAGAGTTTCAGGGTTCCCCTGACTTCTCTTTCTCCCACATGGGTTCCTGATGGTCAGTGGGTGGCTTCCTGTCTCCTAACACTGAGGTTGGAGCTGCTCATTCTCTGTCTCTGATCTTCCTCTTGGCTTCTCCAGGTCCAGGACCATCTGCTCACGGGCCTCTCTATTTGTCTGCAGAGATGAGTCTACTATATCCCGGACCCCATGTTGGCTGCTGAGTTAGTCTGGGTAGACTAGAGAACAAATCCAGAGAAACTCATATGTATATAAGAGAGTTTTATATAAAAGGTTGGTGTACAGTGCTCGCTTCAGCAGCACATATACTAAAATAAAAGGTTGGTGTACATTAAGAAAGCATTCTAACCCAGTCCAAACCAAGCCCATATGTCTGGTGTGACATTGATCTACAGTCCTCCTCAAACTCACAAAACACACACAAGAGTACCGACTGCAGAAGGAAAGCCAAATCGGTGAGCATGTAAACGTCTCGGCACTGGCAGGGGTCTCCACCCGACTGCTCCAACACCCAGGACTGCATCAAGGTAGGTCCATGGGGCTTCTCCTCAGGGATGTCTCACAGGAAGTGAACCTTGCAAGCTAAGGCAGAGAACGAGCTAAGACAGCCACACATTGGTTTGACCATCAGAGAACAAGAGGTCAGGAAACAAGAAAGCTGAGGCTCACTGAGCCATTTAACTCGCCACCCTTCAATTAATCCCACACGTGCTCATCAGCCAGGTGGGCATAATTAACCTTAATTATCACAGCTTCTTTCTAGCTGATAAATCTTGTGGTCCCTGGTACTGCCCCTATTTACAAGGTTCTTATGGTGTCTGAAGACTGTGGTGTTCCTGTGTTAAGTGTCTTCTCACTGACCATTTTGGAAGGTCCACAGTGACTCAGTGGCTTCTGCATCTCCTTCTGACATGCTATGCTCAAGACAGCTATCGACAGCAAGCCTTTCCTCATACCTCAATCATGTGCCTAGATACCATATTGTTGCGGCACCATTCTTGCCCTGGGTGCCCCTGAATCTGTCCAAGTGCTCCTGCCACCTTGCCTGTCACTTGCCCTCATTTCCTCTGAGGCTTAGCAAGATGTGGTATGTACCTTCTTGAGGGTCTTCTCCCATCCCCTTGGAATTCTTTCCAAGGACCTCCCCAGCCCTAGGAAGGGTCTTTCTTCCTGGGATCTTTGTTACATCAGAGTCTACATTCCATGACCTACTCTGTGGCTGGTTCTCAAAGCTTTCTTAACACTTAAGAACTCATAGTTCTTAGTCTCATGATCTGCAACTTTGAAAAGTCTAAGAAACACTTTCTCGGGCTGAGCCCCAGTGGCGTAGTGATTGAGTGTGGGACTGTGGTCCACAAGGTTTGTGGTTCATATCCAGCAGTAGCTCTCCAGGAGCAAGACTGGGCCTCCTACTCCCACCAGGGGGCAGTGAAGCCCCCTTCCCCCCCACCCCCCCCCCCACACACACACAAAGAAATACTCTCTCCCCAGCCCCTTTGGAAAATTTACCTTTGAAGACTGTTGTTTGTCCTTTTCCTTTTCCTTTTCCTTTTCACTGTGGACCTTCAGGAGCTTAGGTAGAGGCATCCAGTCAATTAATAGGACCTTCAGCACATGCACTGCTATAATCCAAACCACCGTCATCAGTGGAGAATGTGATGTCTCTAAAACGTGGTGAGAGTCCACAGTCCCTCTCCACACAGCATGATGAGTGGTCCTTGCTCATCTCTCAGAGGGAGCTTCTTATTCTGTCAATCATAGGGAAAGGCCGTTTGGTGACTCACTCTCTCTGCATACTCGGCAGGAACCCCAGGGATATGGTACTGAAAGGAGTATAGTCTTTCAGCAAGTCTACCTAGTCTAGTCTACCAGGAAGGTTTCCATTGCTGAGCAGTGAAGGACTCAGGCACTGAGAAGTCAGCAGTTTGAACCCACTGAGTGGTTCTCCAGGAGAAAGACCTGGCAATCTGCTCCCAGAAAGACTGGAGTCAAAAAAACCCTGAGGAACAAGCCACCTGAGAAATGCCAATTGAACCAACTAGGAGATGCCACGGGAGGCTGGCATGGACAATCACATTGACAGCAAGTGATCCCCAAAGGCTGGAGAGGGTGTGGAGTGATTGGAACCCTCATCTTGGGACTGTTAAATTGTGCCCCGAGCGTGCGAAATGACACGCCCAGCATCCAACCACTGGGAATAGAAATACCAAATGACCCTTTGCAGGGCAAAGCACACACACACATGCGCACATCAAGTTCATTGCAGCCCTGTGCACAACAGCAAGAAGATGGAAATCACCTCCGTGCCCATCGGTGAGTTAACGATGACATACACACCGCAGACTATGCTGCACTGTGATGAGGAAACTCTGAGTTGCCTCAGGGCATGAAAGGACCCAGAGGACTGAGTGAAGGTAGTCCATGACAAAAGGAGATTTATTACATGAGGCCACTTTTCTAAAGTGAAAAACCAAGACTGAAAAGAAACAAACTTTAGCGCTTGGGACGGGGGAGGTGAAGTTATAGGTTAGAGGGTAGACAAGGCATTAACTTTGGTGAGGAGGAAGATTGTGTTCTACAAGAGGGAGAGAAATCACAGTGAGGGGACGGGCAGGGCAAACTATGAAGAGGCAGTTGAACTTGTTGAATACAAAATCGCAGATCTGAAATGGAAACCCACACCGAATTCACCATAAAAAATGTTGGAAGACAAACCAACAGAAACAAAATCCCCCTTGTCACTCTGAGTTGGAATCACCCCTCCCCCCAGACATGTAGCAGCAGCAATAGCAGCGTACTCAGAACTTGGAGTCGGTGGTGGTTCAAGGGCAGTGAGGGGGAGCCCTGGTGGCGGAGAGGTAGAGCATTGGTCTGCTCACAGCAAGGTCAGTCCACTTGAGACCACCCACTGCCCTACCCCACTGGAGGCAGGTGAGACCTTCTCCGTCCACCACGAGTTCCAGTCTCAGAAACCCACAGCGGCAGTTCTACTCTGTCGTCTAGGGTCACTGGGAGTAAGGATCAACTCGATGGCCATGAGTTTACTAACCCAAAGGTTGGCAGTTCAAAATCATGTAGTGATAGCCACCGAGGAGGAGAGCTCTGGGGCATCTATTGGAGAGATGAAAGCCAAGGGAACTTTAGGAGCTGTTCTAGTCTATAACTCAGAGGACGGTCAAGGGTCAGAATCCACGTGGGAGCAACGGGTTTGCTTTGGGCTTCCTATCTCAAAGGGTAAGTTTGTGGGCCTGAAACTAAGCCTTGTAGGAGAGCTATTCTTCCCTGTTACTCTGTGTTATTTGGGACTAATTTTATTACCTTTTCTACCAGAGAAAAACTGGTAAGAGATATCTACAATGTGGGAAATGTTCCAGAAATCAAGCCAGAGAAAGCTAAGCAGGAGTGTTACCAACAGCTTCATATAAATACTTGTTTTTAATCCCAATTTTAATTTCTAGCCTTATTAAAGACTTAAGGATTTATCTCCATTTCTTTCCCCTGGTAAATCAGATGCACGCAATGATCCATCTTCCTGTAATTTTCTCAGTGGTCACAGTCTGTGTGCTGCTTAATCTTTTTTAGTTCCACGTGGATTAATGAGTGCTGTGTGGCTCTTTGTTTGGGGACAAGCGTCTGTGAGGTTCATCAGCGTTTCCCAGAGCTCGGTTGTGGTCATGTAGACCAATGCCAACGGTGGGTCATTCAGGAGCTAACACTGGCATCAGCTTTGCTGAAACAAGTTGGAGCAGAGTCCAGTGCCACAACTGTGTTTATGTCCCACCTGCAAGTACAAACCCCAGAAACCCCAGGGTAGCAGGGAAGAACAGTGATCATACACATAATCTTCCTGTGGTAGTTATATAATCTGTTGTCAATTTGAGAGGATGAAGAGTGAAAGGGTGGAGTGTAGCCTGTCCATCAGGTTGCAGCTTGATGACCTCATTTGGAGGTGCTAAGAAGATAAATAGCTCACTGGAGGTAGGATGCAGGCTCACTCCCTGGGAGATATTGCAGCTGACATGACACATGGAGTTACACTAGAACCCTCAACTGGAGAAGACACGTAGAGACTCCTGCCAGCACTGAGATGCTGACGACACCACTGGATCCAGACTTCCCACCCACTGACCTGTGATCTTTCTGCTTTCGGCGTCATTGTAAGGGTTGCATGAGTCTGAGGAGGACTTTATGGATTGGTATCAGACATATGGGCTAATAATGGACTTATGGAATCGATCTGGACTGGGATGGGATGTTTTTTTAATGTATAATTATTCTTTATATAAAGCTCTTTCCTATACACGGAATGTCTCTGATTTTGTTTCTCTAGTCAATGCAGACTAACACACTGCTTTGGTCATACATGTGCCTGCTTTAGACAAAGCAAAATTTCAGGGAAGTTATATGATTTCTCAAAGGATGTCAGTTTCTCCAGTCATCATCAAATTGATTCTGACTCTTATATATCAAAGTAGAACTATGCTCCATGGGTTTGGGGCGGGCTGACTTTTTTCCCTTTCCAGAAGGTAGATGCCAGACCTTTCTTCCAAGACACCTCTGAAGAGACTCCACCGTCCCACCTGCTGGTTAGCAGTGAGCACATCCAATGCTTCCACCACTCTGAGGCCTCCTCCCAGTGACTTAAATGAGGGACATTCTGGCCCATTGCTTGCATCTATTTGCAAGCCAAGATGGAGATATGTTTCTTACTGGCTATAAAGGTGTGCACAAAGACGGGGGATTGGAACACTAGATCTTTGCCAAGAGTGTATTCTTATTCTGCAAAGAGTAGCAATCTTGATGAGCATTTGTTTTCAGAGGGCTCCTACTTAACACTGATGCTATTTTTATTTCCCACTCTCAAAAATCTTTTGAATAGAGAGAATACATAGTCCGTGAGCCATTTGGCACAGAAGCAGCTGCCAAACAGAGAAGCAGCCAAATAGTTACTTTTCAGATACACCCTCAGTTCGGGGCAGGGCAAATTCACACATTTGTCATGAACAAAATATCATTGCAGGACTTTTTTCTGGTTATCCATGATGCATGGGCACAAGTAGAAGTACTCAGAATTTAAATCACCCCCTTATCTTTCTTACTCCCTGGAACTCACAGGACCGGAGGGTTGTCATGGTTTATGGCCAAAGGGAGTCTCAAGAACATGAAAAATCCTTTAAGGGCAGAGATGGTTCGTGCTTGATGATTCACCCAAGGTCGGTGGCGACACTCTGGAAGAAATGTCTGGTGATCTCCCTCTGTGAGGACCATGCTGAGGAAAGCCTGTGGAGCAGTTACATGCTGTAACACATGGAGTCGCCATGTGTTCAACAACACCCGGTAAGGAGGGTGCAAACGGAGGGGTGCTTCCTTCTGCCCTCTATAAAGTCATCATGAGTCGGAATCAACCCAAGGGCAGCCCCCGGCCACAGCAATCGCAACCAGAAAGCTGTGGCTCACAAAAGCTGTGTGTGGAGCTGATGGTGCCCACTGAGGCTTTCCCTGAGGATGGTGGCAATGGGGCAGCTGGAGCTTTATAAGTAGGAAAAAGGTGTAATGTAGAAAACGCAAAGTAAGATATAGAATTATAGAAAGAACACTTTACAAATGGAAAAGAGGTTTTGGTTCCATGAGAACAACACGTGTCCAGGTCTTCATTTGTTTGTGCGTTTGTTTGTCTTTCTGGAGCCAGCGTGAAAGAGCCTCAGGCCTACAGTTAAAAGGAGGGACCGAGAGCATGCCTGACCTTGGCGGAGGGGAGGGGGGTTTGGGAAGAGTTGTGTCTGCAGTTTGAAAGCGTATTGGTTGCACAAAGCTTCATGTTGGTTTGACAGTTTCACGCTGGTGTTTAAAAGCATAGCATCATCGTCAGATTGCCGCGTGCCATCAATTAGCTGGTTTTTTGACTTTGGATGTGTTAGCTAGCATCTGTTAGCTTGTTCCTGCAACTGCAAAACAGGGCTTATGATGTGTAGCTCACAATTACAAAACTGCTTCAGGAGATAAGGATCTGCAGCAGGGAGACTTGCCGGCCCCCTAGGATGGGGCTCTGTCATCGCAGTGGGTCACTAGCGATGCTTATCTTTGAAAGCAAAGAGAGCCTGTCCACACAATCTAGCTTTCTCCACACCTCCCGCCTCCCAAATAGTGGTGGCACAGGCCTTTTTGGTTGGATATTTGCTCAATCTTGGGAAACAGGGATGAAGTAAGTCTTGCCTCCAGAAGTTGCTGAGGAGTCTCAGATCCAGGGAGTCCTGATCTTTTGTTCTCCCTACCCTAAGCAAGTGTCAGTGGACTTTGAGACAAAGACAGGCTTGGATAAAGACCCAAAGCTCTGCTTCCCAAACCCATTGGTCACGTGGCCCGATTCATAAGAGATCATGGGCTGGCACAGGACTAGATAACATTTTGCTGTGATGTGAAGGGGTCACCATAAATTGGAGGCCAACTCAATAGTAGCTACCACCACCTCTAAAATCACCCACCACTACCACTACCCCTTCCACCACCACCACCTCCACCGTTTCCACAACCACAACCACCACCATCGCCACGACCACCGCTGTTGCCACCATCAACACCATCACCACCACCTCCACCATCACCACCACCACCACCATCTCTACCACTTCTACCACCTCCACCACCATCACCTCCACTACCACCGCTACCTCCACCACCACCTCTACTACTTCCACCACCACCATCACTTCTACCACCACTACTTCCACTACCACCTCCATCACCTCCACCACCACCACCCCCACTACTACCTCTATCACCTACTCAAGTAAGTGCTAGGCCAGGATGCCCTCTCTCTAAATCAAAGATCCATACACACAGAAGTCCACTTCTTGGAACTAGTGTATATCTTAACTTCATATTTTTCTTTTAAAAAGTGTTATTGGCACATGATTCATAGCACATGATTCAGTAGTAGTTCAGCAGTTTCAAGAAACATTTTATAATCATCACCACAGTCAATGTTTGAGCGTTTTTTCATTCTTGTACTCTGAGCCTCCCCTGCCACTTCAATGTTAGTAAATAAATGGAAATCCATGCTTTTCTGATGGACAGGACAGACCATCATGACTTCTGAAATACCAAGGGGTACAGTGAATGTCGACAGATGACATCCAGAAAGTGGCAGCTGGGGTCTCCGCCAGCTGCACTGGGCAGCTAGCTGCAAGGGAGGTCATCAGTTCAAAACCACCAGTGGCTCCTTGGGAAGAAGATGAAGCTTTCTACTTTCCTAAGGGGCTGCAGTCTTGGGAAGACACAAGGGCATTTCTACTGTGTCCTAGACGGTCGGCATCAACCGATAGATTGAGCGTGGTGTTTGGTCGAGTAATTTCCCAGGGGCGGTGACAAATTACCACCCGTCTGGTGGCCGGAAACAGCACAGGGCCTTTGGCCAGGACTCAAACCCTGCGCCCCTGTATAGGACGCAAGCAGCCAACCCTAGAACCACCTCTGCCCTCATTTGCTTGTCCGCCCCTGGAAAACCCTGTGACGCCTCGGTCTCCTTAAAGAATTGAATCAGCAAAACAGGGCAATCAAAAAGGCGATGGGGGGCTGGGGGCGGGGCCTGCCGTTTCCCTCTGGATCCCGGGTGGGAGGAGACTCCTGACAAGCCCCAGAGAGCGGTTGATCTTCTACAGACTTAGTTCACAGCCACGGAGAGCAGATGTTTGGTCACTAGAAAGCCACTGGGCTCTGAGGATGCCTCAGACCCCTCTGCCCCAGCCCTCTCGGGGGACAGCGGAAGAGAGCGAGACCACAGCGGGACTACTGCAAGGCGAGAGGGAGAGGGCGACGTCCCTGGATGAGCCCATAGCAGCCAGCGCATGGCACGCACATTTGTGAAACGGCCGCCTTTGTCTCCCAGGCTTCCTTTGCTCCCCGTTTGTCGTCCCTTTCCATTTTAACTCTTCCCTCAGTCACCAAACACAGGTTCCTGATAGGTACCTGCAGACCTGCCAGCGAGATTGCAGCAGGAAAGGACAGAATGATTAAAGGGGAGCTCATCGTCCCGGGGACGACACCTGTGGATGCCGATGCAGAACAGTCAGTGCTGGCCAAGGGACACCCAAGGGACACCACTCTGGGTGACGCTGCGGGTGTCAGGGCAGAACTGCACTCCGCAGGGTTTCCATGGCCAATCTCTTCAGATTTGGAGAGCTAGCCTTTCTTACCACGGGCCTCTCGGTAGGTTGGCACTGCCAGCTTTTGCTTCAGCTGCCCAGCACGGACCTTCTTCGTTTCACACTGTCCGGGAACCTCCATCGGGATACCTTGTGAGAAGTACTGGAAGAGGAGAGAATCAATCAGGACGGGCTTCACTGAGGGGGTGACATCTGAGAGGTCCTGAGAGATACATCAGACAAACAGAGAAACATAACTACCTGGCCTTGAGTCAATTCTCACTCGGAGGGATCCTGGAGCAGAACTGGTCCTTTGGGCTTCTGAGGCTAGAACTCTCCACTGAGAGTAGAAAGTCTGTGTTTTCTCCTTCAGAGAGGTGGGTGGGCTCAAACTGCTGACCCGGTGATTAACAGCCACTATGCTGCCAGCCCTCCTTAGGGCTGGATACGCTTTGCTAAGCACAGACAAGGTGCGGCAGGAGGAGAGAGAAGATGATGAGTTCTGCTGGGCAGAGGACTGGTGCGTAACTCAGGGAGATGGGACCTGAGATGCCTGACATGGTGATGTGAGGTGATCTGGGAGTAGAGTCAGCCTTGACAGGGTCCTTGGCATCTACTGGGTAGGTTCTCAATTCATACCTACTCCAAGGCAAGATTGAGAGGCAATCGCAGACACATGGCAATCAAGAAACTGTTGTGGGAGTCCTGTCGCAGAGGGCTTGCTCCCTGGGCTGCTCGTCACAAGGCCAGCAGTTCCAAATTGCCAGGCGCTCCTCGAGAGAAAGAGGCTCTCTCCTCCTGTCAAGAGTGACAGTCTCAGAAACCCACAGGGACAGGTCCACCCTTGCCTGTAGGGTCCCTACGAGTGGCACTGGGTCCCTGGCGGTGAGTTTGTGTATTTTGTTTGGTCCTGGGCTGCTGATTTACGGACCCAGCCCCCCCAAAATATGTTCCGGTTCTAGCCCTCTGCACTTGTCAATGTGACCTCATTTGGGGGTGTTGGCAGGTGTGTGGAGGCTAACATCAGATTATACGGGAGTCACTTAAGAATGATTTCAATGACTCTCGAAGGACCGCAGCCACCCAGAGGTGTAGACAGCAGACAGGCAAGTGCAGAGGGCGGGGAGCTGGGAGTAGGAGGGACTAGAAGCGAGAGGAGGCGAGGAACAATTCTTCCTTTGAGCCTTCAGCCCGAGCACAGCCCTGCTGAGACCCGGCTTTGGGATCTCCAGCCTTCTAAATGGTGAGATGGTCACGCTGTGCTGTTGAAGGCTCCCGGTTGATGGGACCTTGAGACTTCAGGCCTCAGAAAGGGATGCCGTGGAAATGACTCTGTGGGACGAGCTACTGACTGATAAGTGACTTATCGTTTTACAGAGCTCTGAAGCACTAGGAAAGACAGAGAGAACCATGCCAACTCAGCTATTTAGAACCCTGTGCTGTGGATGAATCTTTTCCCAGTCACGACTCCTCTTCGAGGAGAGGGGCTGGCACTGCTGGAAACACCTTAGGTCTATGACGTGCTTGATATTGAAGTCATTTTTGGTTTTTGTGCACTAAGTAATCTTTGAGTGTTGCCAAATTTGCCACCATCCTGCCATTCGGTGATGAGACAGGTGCCTTGTGGGACCGGGACCCATCGTTCAAGAAGGTTGGTAGTCTATACTATACATTCAACTACTTATGTCCCTATAGATTTATCTCTGTATCATCTATTGATTACTTATTTTCAATTTTTCATTAACTTATTGTCTAAAGACAACTAATCAACCTGTCTTGATCAAATTGACAGTGACTGGGCAGTGTCAGAGGACTGGGGGTTCTCTGGACTTGAACCTCCCCACCCCCCTCCCCCCCGGTAGGACAGTAGTGGGGGAGAGGGCAGTGTCAGACCATCTGCCCTGCCTGTCCCAGCATCTGCTGGGGACATGGGTCACTCTGACGGAGGGAACAGTCCCCTGTGGGGTGATGAGAGCCGCATCTTATGGGGAAGTTCCCTTCCCAGGGGTCGGTATCAAGTCCATTCATGGCTGTCTCCCTGCAAGACAAGGGTATGACCTCCAACAGAGGTCACCGAGCTGACAAGGTCTGGGCCTTGACCCTGGGGTGGAGAGGGCATCGAGTTACCTGACAGAGTGCAGTCATGCCTTTTTCAGAACAAGGGCTGAGCTAAGAGTACATATGGTAGCATGAAGAGCCTGAAAGGTGTTTGGTGGGGAGCCACAGCAATAAGCAACTCCATGGATTTCCTGACCTGATCTCTTCACCTGTTCTGAGGGTCAGGTCACTGCCCAGGGCGCTGTCATCTGGCAGGGCTGGAGGAAGGGGCTGGCTTGGACAAGACAAGGACAGTGTACAACAGACCCTAGACATTGTGGACACTCGATCTCTGCGGGAACTTGAGAGAACTACTTCTGGGCTCTGCGTGAAGGAAGCACGTGTCCATTGGCGTGCTTCCTGGGGGAGGCACAGCTCAGCCTAGTGAGTGAGCTCTGTCCCCACTATAAGGAGCCTGGTGACATGGGGGGAGGGGCTGCCTCTTGGGATGCTAATTGCAAGGTCAGCAGGTAGAACCCACCCATCTTTCTGCAGGAGAAAGAGGATGCTTTCTACTCTCCTAAAGAGGTACAGCCTCAGAAACTGACAGGGGCCGTTCTACTCGGACCCAGAGGGTCGCTGTGACTCAGAATCGATTTGTTGGCAGTGAGCGGCTTTTGTTAGTTTTGTGCATCCCCAACATGTCCTCATTCCACAGGGACTGCCAGTGTGCAAGCTTTGCTTGGAACGAAAGAAAATAGTCTCATTAGGACCATGCACAACAGGAATGGCGCATCAAAGGGACATCGCCATGTGGGACTGTTGCCGAAGGTTTTCATGCTATGCATCGGGTTGTCAGGGCCTCTGTTATCAAGAGAAGGGCATCATGCATGGTGCAGTCTAGGGGCAGCAAAAGAGGAGGAGAGTGTCAGCAAGCTGGACTGACGCAGTGCCTGTAAAAATCGACTCAGGCACAGGAAACCTCCTGAGGATGACACAGCACCAGGCATGGATTCCTTCTGTTGTGTGTAGGGTCCTTATGGGTTGGAACCAATTCAATGGCACCCAACAACCCCAACAATGTTGTATACCACCCCATACCTGGTGTGCTGTCTGCCAGGTCCTAGGATGCTGGAAGCTAGCTCACTGATCTTTCAAATACCAGCAGGTAGATAGCTTTCAGAGCAGCTTCCAGACTAAGGGAGAAGAGGAAGAAAGACCTGGTGATCTACTTCTAAAACAGTAGCCTATGCAAAGCTTATGGATCAGAACAGGGTTTTGTCTGACACAGTGCTGGAAGATACACCCTTAGACTGGAAGCTCTGTGGAGTCTGCATCAAGGGCAGGAGCCTGCCAATGGCCAGGAAGGTGTCCACAGGGCCCCGCAATGTTTGGTTCTGATGAATGTGGGCTCACCGTGAGTTGGAGTTGACCCCATGGCAACACACAATAATGCTGCATAAGCAAAGAGGAAAATATGGAATGGGGGGAGGGGAGCTGTTTTAGCTAATGGGTGTGGATGTGTATAGATATAGATACATAGATACCATGATGGATTGTTTCACAATCATCTCTTTTCTCTATAAAAGTACAGGGAAAGACTTTACTTAGTAACATCTTGGTGACCAACACCCACCTATAGCGGAGATGAATTTGTGCGACTCCAGAGTCCATGAGCCACAGGAGGTACACCCGTACTGGGATACTTCTTCGAGACTTTTCACCCACTAGCCTGTGATCCTCCTGCTTCCGGCTTCATTACATGTGTGGCATGACTGCAAAAAAACAACTATGTCACTGGGGCTCAGCCAGGATCTTTTCTTAATATATAATTACTCTTGGATATAAAACTCTCTCTTGGGCTGAGCCCTGGTGGTGTAAGTGGTTGAGTGTGGGACTGCGGCCCGAAGGCTTGGCGGTTCAAATGCAGCAGCAGCTCTCAGGAGCAGTGCCGGGTAGCTTCCATGACCATCAGAGGGCAGTGATGCCACCTCCCCTCCCCACCCCCCGCCAAAATAAATAAGATAAAACTCCCTCTTACACATATGAGTGTCTCTGGACTTGTTTCTCTAGTCAACCCAGACTTACACATTGACCATGTGTCAGGGCTTGACAGCAACTGGTAATGTCAACAATATACTCCGTTACCACACCTGTCACATGCATCTGGTCTCTAACTCTTGTTGCTGTCTTTAGTTTCTAAAGGGTAAGCGGTCTCAAAGAGCAGAAATGACCTGGTATGTGAAGGTTGACATTTCTTTTTCCCATGTGTCAGCTGCCCACTGGAGAAGAGACTGGGTTTATGTAGAAAAAGTTTTCACCAATCTTTTATCACGAAGGTTTTGGAGAAAACTGGCCCCGAAAGCAGCAAAGGTGACTTAAACACCAATTAAGTAAATCGATTCAGTGATTTCAGAGTATCAGGAGAACAGGCATCTGTCAGGGGTGTTCTGATCTGAGCAGCCCATCAATACTGAGTCCTTTGCTACAAATGACCAGTCCTGGACACAAATGACTGGCCTCGTCCTTGCCTACAGGTTCTGGGTTAGATTTTTTTCCTCTTAAAAGTAGGAAAATGTCACTGGTCACCACCTTTCCTTCTGTAAGTTTCTATCTTTATATTCTGAAGGACAAAGTAGTCTGCCATCAGAGAAAAAAGTTACCCCCCCCACACACACACCCCTCACCCCATGCCTAATAAGCTACAAACATGCAAAAGGTTAGTTGCTGAATGATTTTGGAGTCACAGACTCCAGTGAAGCATTTGTTCAGCTACCCTGGATAATTGTGGGAAATGAGAAATTAAAGGGGGTTTGGGAGTCTTACATACATTGCAAGTTTTAAAACAATTTGGTCCCTGCATCATTAAAACTAAGCTTTCACCTGCCACAAATTTCCTTCTTTGTTCCAAGGGCTATTGTCTGTTTCAACAGAGAGGAAAGGAGGTTGTCCCTGGTCTTGTACAGAGTGCAAATGAGAGCAAGAATCAGCAGGGCTCTCCATGTTAATGAGCCATGGCTGCTGATCAGAGCGTGGACTCCGACCCAGGCCATTTCTCTTGGATTAGAAAAAGAAACAAGAAAAAAAAAGTCAGCTGGCTCTTGGTGGCCACAATACAGTGAATTACTTCAGCAAAAATAAATATGCAGCAATCAGAGATGTTTTCAATCATTATGATCACCCTCGATGATTCAGGGATGTGACTGAAGCATCACATTTAAGCAGTCCGCCTGCACAGAGACTTCTGGGATGCTGATGCACACTGTTTGAGAACTCAGGTGTGCCTGGTCCCCCACCTCCCCGCCAAGCCATCACCACAAATACATGGGAATAAGTGAGACTGAAGCAAAAATGGATGCATTCCCATTGTGATGCTGGTGAAGTATATTAAAATCTACCTAAGACTGCCGCAGGAATGGACAAAGCTGTCTTGGAAGAAATAGCAGTCAGAATGCTTCCTAGAGAGTAGAATGACAGCACTTTGGACACATAATCAGGAGGGACCTTTCTCTGGTCTTGCTTGGTAAAGAAAGTCAGTGAACAAGAGAAGAAGGTCTTCAGAGGAGATGAGTCAGTCAGGGTTCAGGGTAGCACCAATGAAACATACAACTTTCCTCTAGTTCTTTTTTCCCCTTCTAGTTCTTTAATGCTTTCCCTACTCCTACCCCACTATCATGATCCCAATTCTATCTTACAAATATGGCTGGGCCACAGGATGTACCATGGTACAGGCAAGAGCTGGAAACACAGGGAATCTAGGATAGATAAACCCCTCAGGACCAATAACGAGAATAGAGATACCAGGAGGATAGGGGAAAGTGGAGGAGAAAGGGGGAACCAATGACAAGATCTACAGACAACAGAAAAATGGGTACAGGGAGGCATCGGACAGTGTAAGATATGAAAAAATAATTCACAAATTATCAAGGGTATGTTAGGGAAAGGGAGTGGAGAGGGAGGGGGGAAATGAGGGGCTGATATAAGGGCTCAAGTAGAAAGCAAATGTTTTGAGAATGATGAGGGCAACAGATGCACAAATGTGCTTGCCACAATGGATGGATGGATTGTGATAAGCGTTGTACAAACCCTCAATAAAATGATTTAAAAGAAAAAGAGGAAGACCCTCCAGAAGATGAATGAGCCCAGTGGCTGCAACCAGGGACTCAAACGTAGCAGCAGTTGTGAGGGCGTTGCAGAATGGGCAGTGTGCCATGGTATTGTCCACACGTGTATGACATGGGAAGGCATGAGAAAGCACCAAGTTCATGCCGGGCGTGTATCAACAGGGGCAGCAACACAGTGCTACACACATTCTTAGAAAAGCCCACAGATAAATCCTTAGAATTGATCATATGGGCACGGATAAAAATAAACTTCTTTCAAAATGTAGACCAAGTTTTTTGATCGAAGAATTCACTTAAGTAATAGCTGCTAACCTGTTCTTCCTGTAGCTAGCATTTTACATATGTTGCACATTTTACATATGTTGCACATGATATGTTACCTAACGTACTGGTATGTTGCATGACATATCAACCCATCCTACAGTTTTTCTGTTGAAGAATATCTGACTTTGTCTTCAGGACAACTCTACAGCATCGCGATATAATCTCCTTTTCTAGATAAGGCACCTCAGGCTCCAAGAATGACATTAGCAGACGATTGAGACAGACGTTTGAATCCACGTGTAAGGATGGCAGGGAGAGGAAGACGAGAGCGTGCATTAGTCTGTGTAAATCCTGCGAACCTTTCGAAGTGGAATTAACCCGACGCTTCTCCTCTATTTAAGAGGATCATATCCCTCTCTCCATCTCACCGCCACCGAGTCCGTGTCGACCCACCCCCACTCCACAGGTCAGGACAGAACTGCCTGGTGAGTTTCGGAGACCAGCTGTCTATGGAAGAAGAAATCCCGGTCTCTCTTCCGAGGAGTCCTTGGGAGTTTCATACTGCCCATCTTGAGGGCTGTGTTTGTCAGAGTTGAGTGCCGGACACGGCACTAGGGATTGTAAACAGAAAGGGATTTTAAATAGGGAAGGCGGCTGTTAGTTACCTTCTACTGCTCTCACTGCAACAAAAAAATAGCCCTTTAAAAATGGAGCGCGTTCAAGACTAGGAACGTATCGTCTCACAGTTTTAGAAGGGAAAAGTCCAAACCTGGACGGACGAGTTCTCTCGGGGAAGCCCCTTCCTTGTCGTTGGCTCTGAGAGATCCTTGGCATGCCTCGGCCTCCGCCTTCATCCTCGTGTCTCCATGCCCATCCCATCCCTCTTAAACGACAGTGGGTAGCCATCATGAGGGTTTGGACTTCCCTGCTGTGAATCGACTTTATTTACACAACAAAAGGAAACTCTTCTCCCCGCAAAGGATGATCAGGCTAGGAATTTCCTATTTCTCTTAGGGGGATGCAGTTCAAACCATAACAATTCTCACTGTCATCAAGTCAATATTAAGTCACCATGAGCGACGGACGGCTCGGCTCGGTGGATTTCTGAGATTATAAGTGCTTATGAGAATACAAAGTCCAGTCTTTCTCCTGCAGAGCTGCTGGTTCTTTCAAACCCAACACACACCCACTCTACCACCAGGGCTTCTTAATCACAACATCTGCTTACAGAAGTGCTAACAGGGTTAGAAAAGTCGGAGGGTCTTTGCAAAGCTCCAAAGCAGAGGTCTTCAAACTATGGCCCGCGGGCCACATGCGGCCCGCCGAGGACATGGATCCCGCCTGCTAGGTGTTTTCGCTGCCGCTGCTATCCTGCTGAGCAGCCGACTCATCCCGGGCCTGCAGTGAATTTGTTCACGGTTTTTTAAAAAAAAATTATAGTCCAGCCCTCCAATGGACTGAGGGACAGTGAACTGGCCCTTGTTTAAAAGGTTTGGGGACCCTTGCTCAAGGGCACATCACCACAGGTGTGTCCAGAGAGGAGGCGATCTGGCCATTAGCAGATGATGCAGGCCATCTGCATAGAAAGTCAGTGCTTGGGGCTGAGCCCCGGTGGCGTAAGTGGTTGAGTGCGGAACTGCACCCTGCGGGCTTGGCGGTTCAAATCCAGCAGCAGCTGGGTAGCACCCACGACTACCAGAGGCAGTGATGCCCACAAAAAAAACAAAACGAAAACAAAAACAAAGAAAGTCAGTGCTCAAGAGGAGAACACAAACCCTGGTTGGTGCAACATGCCTTTTTGTCCGAGTTTACTCTCGAGTGACCTCCTTCATAGAAGGAACAGCGTCACTTCTGACTAACGGAACACAAACTGCGCCCGCAACCCTGGCAGGAGAGTGTCTGGGCAGTGGATTTGAAAGTGTCTAGTTCTTGAATACAGGAGGGAGCATCCAGGAGCTCCTAGGTTTTAGGGTAACTTGCTGTTGGCGGCAATTGGGTTGCCTCTGACTCACACTGAGACCTAAAGTACACAAGACGAAAGCATGGCCCAGTCCTTGCCATTGCCAGCATACTCAAGCCATTGTTGCAGCTAACGTTTGCTACTGAAGGTAACAAGTAGACTCCCACAGGCAAGTGTCTTTAAGACAAAAAGTTTATTATTCAGGTACTTGTTCAGGGTAGGGGTTAGGTCCGTAGCAATCCCACTCCGTGCACTCCTTCAGGGACTCAGGGGAGTGACCTTGGTCATTTTTAAACCGCAGACTTCTAAGATTGTACTGGGTGTTCACACCGGTTAATTTTCTGTGTCAATTTGGCTAGGCCATGAGTTCAGTAGTTTTGTCAAGTGCTACTTGTTCCATGATGTCATCTAATGCAATGTAACGTAACCATCTTCCATAAAATAATCTATTGTAGTGTGATCAATCAGTCAGTTGAAAGGGAAGTTTTCTGATCTTTCTCTCCACTTTATACACTCTTCTCACCTGATCTACAGATTCTGGACTTGCCAGCACCTCCACAGGCCTGTGAACCATCAGGAGTTTTCAGTCTTTTGCCCAGCCTCAATATTTTGAACTTTGAAACTTCTATGACCACTTGCCTGTGAGTTTGTCAGACCGTGGTGGCTTCGATGCTTCTGTGAGGCTGGAGGTGATGTCACTGTGATTTCAAATATCAGCAGGGCGAACCTTAAGATCATCAGGCAAAACCAGGCCAGGGGCTAACCGTGGAGCACATCATTGCTTGCTCCTATGTGAGTTCAGGCTGAAGTTGAAGAAAATATAGCAAGTCCACGATACCCAAAATACAACCTTGAGTATATCTCACCTAAATTTGGAGACCGTCTCAGAAACAGACTTGATGCACTGAACACTAATGACTAAAGACATGATGAGCTGTGAGAAGACATCAAGAACAACATATATGTACAACCCCAAAGCTCATTAAATAAATAAGAAAGCCAGAAGAGATCAAACTGGATGTCAGAAGAGACTCTGAAACTTGTCCTGGAACATACAAATGGGAGAAGTGATGAAATCTAAAAAGCTAAACAGAAAACTTCCTTTTTATTTATTATTATTATTATTTTCTTTTAATTTTTTATTGAAAAATCACTCATGTACCATACAATTCAATTGTTTAAATCTATTAAAGCGTTCTGCAATCATCACAATCAATTGTAGAACATTTTCTTCATTTTTGTTGCCAATATTATTTGCTCCCTATTTTTTCCCAATCTCCAGGTCTATAGCCCTGAGAAACTATTAATTTAGTTATTGTTTGTATAGATTTACCTATTCTGGATTTCATATCAAGAAAATTATATACAAAGCAAGACAAAAAAAAAAACTCCAGCAACTACAACCAAATGAAACAGAGGATATTTTCAATTTAAGATAAAGCAGAAAATAATTAAAACAAACAAATGGAAGATAGGTCAAAAGGAAAAATAAATGATAAATAACCTAACTAGATCTGCAATAGGACCCTTGGGGTTGCAGTGGATAACTCATTGGGCTGCCATTCACAACAAGGTCAGCTATTCAAATCCACCAGCCTATCTCTAGGAGAAAGATGAAGGCATCCTGTTTCATAAAGATTCACTCCATCTCACAGGATTTGAATATGATATCTGGACCAATAGAATTTCCAATACACTCTGTCTGAGGGCTTAATTATTCACTCTGGTCAGTTATCTAAAAGAATTCGATGGAGGCTGTTTTAGTCCGGGTAGATGAGAGAAACAAATTCATAGACACACATATGGATATAAAGCAAGGGTTTATATACAAGAGGAATGGAACATTGAGAAAGCATCCCATCCCAGTGCAGTACAAAGTCATAAGTGCGATATTAGCCCATATGTCTGATACCAGTGTATAAAGTCTCCTTCTGACTTACGAAGGACAATCACAGGCCAGTAGGGGCAGAGTCTTTTATATCCAGTAGAAGCATCTCAGCTCTGGCAGGGGTCTCCATCTAGCTTCTCTGGCCCCAGAGGTCTGAATCCATCAGGGTAAGCCCACGAAGCTTTTCCTCTGGCTCCTCCAGTCTCCAGGACTCAGGGTCTGTAGTATGCTACTGTGTTGTCTTGCCGGTAGACCAACTCCAAGAAACGGAGTCTAATCTCTCTGCTCAAATTGGAAAATACCATGAGGCATCCCAGAATTCTCAGGAGAAAGCCATACCCACACAGAGGCCTCATTGGCTATCTCCAGATCGACAGGCTAGACTCCACCCCTACACTCCCAGTGTAGACAGACTGCCACAGAGGTGGAATTCAGATGGGGACTCTGCAAGTGGATTTTAGGTTTTCATTGTCATCTACATCCTCCTGCAAATCAGGTTTTCATAATTTAAACTCTAGCTCAGCTCTTTCCTCTGATCTTGGATTTTATTATTTATAATACTTAGATCACATGGGACGGTGTGCTCCTTCTGTGCAGATATAGCTGAACCTCATTTAGACCACTACTTGCTTTAAGACAAGCTTTTAAGACCCCAGATGCTACTCTTTTGATAGCCATACACCGTGTGATTTCTTCACCACACTTTGCTATAGCTCCCATATCTCCAGTGATCTCTTCATGAGAGCAAGTACCAAATAGGGTCACATTGTAAGAATGAACTTGAGTAGAAAGTTTTAAACTGCAGTTTGAGACAACAAAGTGAAGTATTATAATGAAATGTGCAAAGACGTAGAGTTAGAAAGAAAAACAAATGAGGGGAATGACATGCTCAGCACATCTCAAGTTGAAATAATTAAAGAAAAATACCAACTTCAAGGTGTGGCAGTTATGGATTTATGGGTAAAATATTGAGTGATGCAGAAAGCATCAAAAGATAGCTGAAGGAACAAACAGAGTCAATATACCAGAAAAAACTTATCCTCTGCTGATGGATTACGCAGAAACACTTTATCTATAGGAAGAGAAGATGGAGAAGCTCAGTATCATGCACCCAAGGAGGCAAGAGGCTAAGTTTGCAACACACTACGAACACAAAAAGTCGCCGTACTGAAAATAACAGATCTACAGTCAATCATTTCAAGAGGCAGCACACGATCAAGAACAATTGATGGGACTGAAGGAAGAAGTTCAAGTTGCGTTGAAGGCATTAGCAAAAACCAAAGTTCCAAGAATTGACAGACTATCAACGGAAACATTTCAACAAGTTAATGAAGCACTGGAATCACTTACTTGTCTATGCTATGAAATTTGGAAGACAGTTGTCTGGCCAACCAACTGGAAGAACCATATGGTGCCATTCTAAAGAAGGAAGATCAAGTATCATGTAGAAATTATTGAACAGTAGCATTGATACAAGTAAACACACAAGTAAAATATTGCTGAAGGGTATTTAAAAATGATTGCAGTCATACATCAATAAGGAACTGCCCGAAACTCAAGCCAGATCCAGAAGATGATATGGTTTGAGGGATGTCATTACTGACATCAGATGGATCTTGAGTGAAAGCAGAGCATGCTAGAAAGATGTTTGCTTGTGTCTTAGTGACTATGCAAAGACATTAGACTCTGTGGATCATAAAAATCCTCCTGAGAAGGAGAATTCCAGAACGCTTCATTGTGCTCCTGTGGAACTTGTACATGGATCTAGAGGTTGCTATGTAAACAGAACAAGGAATTACTGTATGCCATAAAATCAGGAAAGCTGTGCATTAGAGTAGTATCCTGCCACCAGACTTACTCGGCCTGTATGCAGAGCAAATAGAGGGGCTGGATTACATATTTTTTGAAACATAAGATGCACTCCCCCTCCAAAAGTGGGGGGGAAATGAGAATGTGCCTTATGGTCCGAAGATGTGGTACCCCAGAATATTTTAGTGTACTGGTCCTATTTGGTTCAGAATATTTTTTTCTTGTTTTCCTGCTCTAGAAACTGGGTGTATCTATGGTTGGTCAGGTGCGTCTTATGGTCCAAAAAATACAGTATATGAAGAAAAATGCAGCTTTATTTACTATTTAAAATAGCTTTTGCTGCACTAAATATCTAGGTCAAGTTAGACTTCACATTGTGTCCTTCGACGCAAAGATATATTTGAGCAGTGCAAATTGCATCAACTTAGAATTTTCCTCCAGGTATCACTTCACTTCAGCAGACAGTTCCAATTTCACATCTTAGAAATGAGGAGCGGATACCAGGGGTTCAAGCAGAAAGCAAATGCTTTGAGAACGATGAGAGAAACAGATGTACAAAAGGGCTTGACACAAAGGATGCCTGTGTGGATTGTGATAAGAGTTGTATGAGCCCCCAGCAAAATGATCTAAAAAAATAAAAAAGAAGAAAGGGACCAGAAATAAGAGTTATGATACAATGAAAAAGAAGGCCTGATGTTGTAGTGGGTTATGTGTTTGACTGCTAACCACAAGGTCAACTCTTAGAACCCACCAGCCACTCCACGAGAGAAAGATGGGCTTTTCCGTTTCCATAGAAATCTACTGCCTCAGAAACTCACAAAAGTTCTGCTCTGTCTGAAGGGTCACTAGGGGTGGCAATGGACTGACTGGCAGTGGGTTTGGCACAATGAATAGAGATCCAAATGGTCTGAAACCCAGAGTTGGTCTGTCAGAGTTCCAACCTTTTTTCAAAAATGAAAATGCTCCAGTCTCATTATAAGATGGCATGACTTCTGCACTTGTGCATAGAAATTCTTAAAAGCAACCTTAGGATTTTTCTTATAAAGAAGCTTGCAGGATGTGAGGGTGATCTGGCTGCGACATCTGCCACCCCTATTGATCGCCGGCGTTGATTCGGCTGACCTGGCTGGCTAGGCGGGTGCCCCCTTCCTCCATCACCGCTCCACGTGCGTCCGTCCCTCCCAAAGCTGCGTGCTCAGTTGACGAGGACGACCTTTTCCGGTAGAAGGGCAGTCCTTGGGTCAAGGGTATACCAGTAGCTGCGCCCCACGGCTAGAACCTCCAAACAGGAAGCTTGCCGCCATCCTCACTTCTAAAATGTTTATCATGAGTTATTCATTGATTTCTCTATGTTAAAATATGTTCTGAAATGTTTACTGTATAACTGGAACAAGAAATATTTAGATCTTCAACATATTTATGAAAATGACCGTGTTGCCTTACGTGTTCGACACTCTAAATTGCCCTCATGCCTTCTATATTTGGGTCTTTTCCATGTTCTTCCTTATCTTCCATTCAAGCTGTGTTATGGCTTTGTAGTAACCAACTTGCAGTCTCTCGATGTTGCACAGTCTCCCACACCAAAAAAGAAAACCCTGCTGCCATCTCCCCTCTTGTAACTCACAGTGATACTGCAGGCAGAGAAGTACTGCCTCTTTGGAGTTCCAAACCTTTAAAACCTTTGAAAGCTAGAAGATGACTGGTGGATTTGAACCACTAACCTTATGATTGACAGTGCAAGGTATAATCAAATAGCCACCACAGGTCCACAGAGAGCTTCTGGTAGAAGTCCCTTAATCCTTTAAAAAGTGCTTCTGACTTCTTTGGTTTTTTTATCCTTCCATCTGTTGATCTGAATGCTTCCCATATTTAAAAGTAGATGATAAATGAATAAATTAGCATGACTCAATTGCTAAAAATAAGTGGAACACCATATCTCAGAAATCAGACCTGGTGTAGTGTATCCAATGCCATTTTCTAAATCAGAGCCCCAAATAACTCCAGAAACAGGTCTAAAAAACAGACAGCAAGGAAAATTGTTGTCGTTGTTAGACTCTGTAGCAGGTTGTTTGATCATCACCATTATCAATTTTTTATAATTCTTAACAAAAACTTAGTGTGGCAGTTACATAATCTGTCAACCTGAGTGAAGGAGTGGAGCCTAGCCTGTCAATCAGGTCACAGATTGATGGCCTTATTTGCAGGCATGATGGAGATAAACAGCTCACTAGAGGCCAGACCCAGTCTCTGTGCCTTCCCTTTATTGCTGTTGAGACATTCAGAGAGCTGGAGGAGACACATGGAGATCCATAGAAGCAGCATTGAGATGCTTCTACTGCCACTAGATCCACAGACCTTCTTTCTATGCACTGTCCTGCATTCAGCACCACTGCATGTGATGTGTGAGTCTAAAGTGGAATGTAAGCACTAGTATGGGACTTATGGACTAATATTGGGCTTATAAACTTGATTTGGACTGGGCTGAGATGTTTTCTCAATATGCAATTCCTCTTTTATATAAATCTCTTTTAAAGAAATCATTTTATTTATTTTTTTAAAGATATTTATTTTTATATGTGGGCATCACTGCCCCCTGGTGGGAGTAGGAGGCCCAGCCTTGCTCCTGAAGAGCTGCCGCTGGGTTTGAACTGCCAACCCTGTGAGCCACAGTCCTGTGCACAACCACTACGCCACCAGGGCTCAGCCCCAAGAAATCATTTTATTGAGGGCTTATATGACTCTTATCATGATCTATACATACAGCTATTGTATGCAGACCACATTTGTACATTTGTTGCCATCATCATTCTAGAAACATTCTCCTTCTACTCAGGTCCTTTGAATCAGCTCCTCATATTTCCCCTCCCTCATGAATCCTTAATAATTTACAAATTATCGTTATTTTGTTATATCATACACTTTCTGATTTGTCCCTTCACCTACTTCCCTGTTTTCCATACCCCAGGGAGGAGGCTATATGTAGATCCCTGCAATTGGTTACCCCTTTCTACCCCACCTTCCTTCCACCCTCTTGGTATCACCACTTTTACCACTGGTCCTGAAGAGATCATCTGTTCTGAATTCCCCATGTTCCCAGCTCCAGTGTACATCCTCTGGTCTAGCTGGATTTGTAAGGTAGAATTGGGATCATGATAGTGGGGAGGAGGGAGCATTTGAGAAATAGGGGAAAGTTGCATATTTCATTGTTGCTACACTGTACCTCCTCAACTGGCTCGTCTCCTCCCTGTGACCCTTCTGTAAGGGGATGTCACTTCACGTTGCCTTCTTTTTTTTTTGGGGGGGGGGGAGCATCACTGCTCTCTGGTGGTGGGAGTAGGAGGCCCAGCCCCACTGCTGGAATTGAACCTCTGTCCCAGTGGGCCGCAGTCCCGCGCACAACCACTACGCCACCGGGGCTCAGCCTCACATTGCCTTCTAAGGTGAACTCTGACCTTCTTCCAAAACAGATCAGTCTATCCTTTGAGAATTCCACAGTTCTTGCAATATTCTTCTCCAGTGCTACAATTCAAATCTGGCCAATCTTCTAGGGGCTTCCTTATTCAAAGGCCAATGTTCACGTGCATATGATGCAATGGAAACTGCCATGGCTTGGGACAGGTGCACCTTAGTCAATCAAGGTGGAATTGCCCCTGGGTGGCACAGACAACTAAGCTTTGGCTATCAGTTAGAAGGTTGGTTGTTGGAACTTATATGGAGATCCCTTGGCCAATAGGACTGGTGATTGTTCTAACAGCTCACAGACTTGAAAACTGCTAGGAACAAGTATATTGAGTACATGTGAGTTTTTCACGACTCAGAATCAACTTGTTGGCTACAAACAACAACAGATAGCAAATACACTATCTACTAAAAACCCCAACTAAGCTTACTGCCATCAACTCAATGGCCAAGGTCAGCAGTTCGAAATGACCAGCAGCTCCTCCAGAGAAGGACAAGACTTTCCACTCCTGTTAAAAGTTATAATCTCTTGGACCTTCCCTCACAGAAGGCTCGCAAGGAAGGGCAGAGTCAGTCAAGATGAAATATAACACCAAGGAAAAACAGCAATCCTCTAGTTCATTAATGCTTCCTCCTCCCCACCCCCCGCACACCATTATCATGACCCCAGTTCTATCGTAAAATCCTGCTAGACTGCAGCATGGACACTGGTACAGATAAGAGCTGTAGACACACAGAATCCAGGATAGATGAACCCCTTAGGACTAATAGTGGGCACTAGAATGTCTGAAAAAAAGACTTTGTTGTTGCTGTTAAGCAGCGGTTTTCAGGCTATGGGTAGCAACCCCTTTGGAGTCAAACGACCCTTTCACTGGGGTCCTTTAATTCATAGCAGTAGCAAAATTACAGTTATAAAGTAGCAGTGACAATAATTTTATAGTTGAGGGGTCACCACCACATGAGGAACTGTATGAAAGGGTTGGAGCATTAAGAAGGTTGAGAACTGCTCTCCTAAAGTGACTATTGAATTTGTGAACCCTGCAAGGACTTTTCTCCCAAGGGCAGAGGCATGGCCCGACTATTGCCTCAATTTCAAACTTCTGGCCTCCAGAACTGTCAGGAATACACGTGTGTTGTGTTAAGCCACCCCGTTATGGTCATTTGTGCCAGCACCAGGAAACGAAAACAGTGACCTACATTTTAACTCTAGAAGGATCTGAGTCCTTGGCTTGTTTTTTTGAGTTAGAGTAGTTTTCATTGTCAAGATTCATTGGGCCCTGTGAATTTCTTGAGGTCTGCACATAGAACTCCATTCCCTCATTATGTTATTTTCCCTTTGGTTATGAGGATCAGTAACTCGGCCATCACTGCGCCCTCCTCCTCTGCTCTTTGCTAAACAAATGAGGATCCTCAAATAGCCGTGACCCAACTTCCTGGCAGGAGTAATTTTCTCTTGGGCAACAAAAACCTCCAAACTCCCCATGTTCCAAGTGAGGAGGCTGGGAAGCAAATGTCTCTGCAGACTGTTCTACTAGTATGACTGTGAGAGGGACACTCTCATCTTCACTCTTTGCGTCCCACACCAGGCATTCTGACTACAGGGAAAGTGACACCATATGTTGGCTCTGGTTAAAGGCATCTGCGACTGATGAAGGAGAGTGCTTCAAGTGCTCCGAATGTGTCTCTCTCCTAGCACTGTGACTGCGCCTTCAGCAGGCTGGTCCACTGTTGGATTAGGCCAGAAGCTTCTGAGCAATGGGTCATCTAGACACGAGTGCTACCCCACATGTCCTTTACCATAAAGTGTGTTTCTGGTCAGTGCAGCTTACCCTGGCAAGGTTTGAGTCATTCTTTGTGTGCATAAAGCATGATGTTGATAAAAGCATTGTGGATAGAGAAGGCACAGCTCTATCAGGACCATACCTCTGTGAGGACAAATGCTGTCCTTTCACCACAGAAGTGCTCTGTCTTAACTAACTAGCACTTAGGTGATATAAACAGGGGCCTTTAAGGAACCTTTCTTAGGATTCAACAGCGAAAAGTCCAGGTCAGGCTGAGTCCAATCCTCTCTGATCAGGAACTCCATGGATTCTTTGATTTCTTTATTTGTAGATCATGGCATCTGTTTCCCCGTGTGTGTCTTTTTATCCATTCTATGCTTCTCGAGTATCAAGAGATTCAGAAATGGTTAGATTTCTAATTTATCCACTTGGGTTGACCTGATGATCCTTAACAAAGAAAGCTCTATTTCTAAACATCTCTAGTCACAGGTACAGTGACCAAGATGTGAAAGTATATCTTCAGAGGATATAATTGAATCCATAGCAGGGTTCAGTAGAATTAACTTGTTAGTGAATAGTGACATACTGGGGCTCAGAGATGACCTTTGTTGATGATAGGCTGGAAACTCAGCCGTAGTTGTAGTGACATCAGCCCTGGTGAGGGTAAGACCAGATCGACAAACCTATGCCATTATGATCCCATTATATTAACCTCATCCCATGAGGCTAATCAACCTGATTGTTAAGGACCTTCCCCACAGTGAATGTCCTACAGTGAAAAAAGCACAAATGGCTTCATACGCTTTGCCTTCCTAAGGGATCCATCTGCATACTCCCAAAAACATACCTCTTTTTAAGTGTTGCTCTTTCTAAGTCTTTGGCCAGCTGGTCAATCCATTATCCACTGACCATGGATCAGGATGTTCCAACACTTCTAGTCATCATTCCTGACTGTTCCTGCCTTCCTAGCCCCTTACTGTCAGGCTTTCTCTCCCAAGATATGACCTCAAAGCAGTGATGTCAAGGCCTGAATTTAAACTGTTGGGAATCAAGGTACTGGCAGAGTTATGGTTCTGCTCTTGGAAAAAACCAAAATGAAATAGTGAGGACCCTGTTCACAATGGTGGGCTGTGATACAGAAGCTCTTCCCAAAGTGCTGTGTGGTGGGGACCCAACTATTCTGAAAGCAGTCCAGCTCACGGATAGAAGGGTTGGCTGCAAATGGATATCAGAGGACTTCCCCAATTATCTCTTCTAAACGGACTGCCCTTCATCATTTTCTCTCAGAGTATTGCATGATATCTGCTGTCCACTTCCAGGGGATGTCACCATAGTGGGCTCACTCATCCGTACACCAAATCAGTGCCTTTCCATCCATCATTAACTAGTTACAGGGAGCTCCACAGCAGGGAGTCGAGGGAAGGAGAGCTGATAGCTCTGATGACTGTCTAACCCCACTTAAGGGAAGCTAGTTGCAGAATTGTATGTGAATGGATATAGTGGATGGTGTACGGTATGGCAAATTAATTCATTATTTAATTTAATTAAATAAGGGTTCCTGGAAGGGAGGGGAGGGGAGGGAAGGGAAGGGGAAAAGGAGAGCTGCTATCAAGGACTTCAGGAAGAAAGAAAATATCTTGAAACTCATTGTGATAACATTTGTTCAACACTGCTTGATGTGATTGAACTATGGAATGTTATGATATCTGTAAGCGCTCCCAAATAAAAGGATTAAAAATAATAAAAATGTCTATTTAAAACTATTCTTTTTTTGGGGGGGGGGGGTGGGGGGCATCTCTGCTCTCCGGCGGTGGGAGTAGGAGGCCCAGCCCCACTGCTGGAATTGAACCTCCGTCCCAGTGGGCTGCAGTCCCGCGCACAACCACTATGCCACCGGGGCTCAGCCCTGTTTAAAACTATTCTAATGGTCACTCTATCCCCTGATTGATGGCACTTTTCTGTTGCCTTTCTGGATTCCTCTTGTTTTTGCTGAGAACCCAGTCCTGTTACAGTGCCCCCGACTGCCCTCTCCAGTTTACAAAGTGCAGAGAGCTTCGTGGAGTTCGATGTCACAACTCACCCACAAATGTACAGCCTATAAAACTCCTGGGGCTCTCCCACTCTGTCACATGGGGTCACAGGAGTCAGCAATGGCTTGAGAGCACCTCAGAACAACAATGAATGTCTAGGGAAGACAGTGTCCTCTGTGGCCTCCAGGAGGTGTGGTTAGAAGCGAGGCAACCCTAGATGGAGTCCAACATTACCATCTGCATGAGCCATTAGGCTAATTTCTTGATGGTACTCTATGGGCTTCCTGGCACTTTTTGACTTGGTGAACGACAGGCCAACATTGTATCTAGGTTCTGATTAGTCTGATTAGCTAACTAAGAGTATGAGTGCTACTTTCCAATGCTCAATGAATATCTGGGGAAACATATTCACAATAACAACAAAGACCGACCCCCTGTCATTGAGTTGATTCCAACTCATAGTGACCCAACATAGGGTTTCTGGGGCTATAAATCTTGGCAGGAATAACCTCATCTTTCTCCTGTCAAGCAGCTGGTGGGTTTGAACTCCTGACCTTGAGGCTAGCAGTCCAATGCTTTCCTGACACAACTACTGTGCCTATAAATATGGTCATAGGGAGTCAGACATTATTTCTTCTGTAGGATAACATCCTTAAAATCAACTTCCATGCTTGTTCCTCAGGCTTCTGCTGAGTAGGCTACATGTTCATTTTTTGCTGACTAGGCTCCTTCCTGGGACAGAGCTTGGTGCTTCCCTGGTTTCGCTAGATTGCACTCTCATTCTTATGCTGGGTGTAGAGGCAAAGAAGAGGCAGGAGTGGAGTGGGCCCTGAAGGGAATTAGCATCAGCACATGTGGTAACGTCCTCGGAGTAACTCCCCCTTGAAGATGGGGAAGCTGCTCTGTAGATGGTGCACAGGGAGAACTCTCAGGCCAAGATTCCTACTGATTTCTCAGGGTCTTAGTCTTTTCTTAACACTGCCCTTACGTAAGCACAAGAACCTTGGAAAGCTGTGCTTTGAGTAGGTGACTTTTTTTTTAATTAAAGATCATTTTATTAGGGGCTCGTACATCGTTTTTCACAATACATAAATAAACATACTGTGCCAAGCACCTTCGCACGTCCGCTGCTGTCATCACTCTCCAAACATCCGCCTTTTCCCTTAAGCTCTTGGTATCAGCTTTTCCATCCTTTTCCCTCTTCCCCTCCTCTCCCTTCCCCATCAACCCTCAATACTTTATAAATTATTATTGTTCTGTCATATCTTACACTGCCCTACACCTCCCTCAACCTACTCCTTTGATGCTCGTCCCCCAGATAGGAGCTTATGTGTAGATCCTTGCAGTTGGTTCCATCTCTCTACCCCACCTTCTCTCCACCCTACCAGCAACTCCAACCTAACCACCGGCCCGAAGGGGCTCATCCATCTTGGTTTCCCCATATTTCCAGCTCCCCTCGATACTAGTGTACCTTCTCCAGTCCATCTGGATTTGTAAGGTAGAGTTCGGACCATGATGGTTGGCGGGGGGTGGGGGGGAGGGGGAGGAGGAAGGCTTCAGGAACTAGAGGAAACTTGTATGCATCATCATTGCCCGGCTGCACCTTGACTGGTCAGTCTCCTCCCTGTGACTCCCCTGTAAAGGGGTGACCAATTACCCACCAGTGGGCCTTCGGTCTCCACCCTGCTCTCCCCCTCATTCGCAATGATGTGATTCTTGTTCTTTGAGAGCAGGTGACTTTTATGGGTTGAATTATGTCACCCCAAAAGATATGTGGAAATTCTAAGCCCCGGTTTCTGTGAATGTGACCTTCTTGGAAAAAGGGAGTTTTCCCTTTGTAAATGTAATCATTTCCGTTAACATGAGGTCATTGTAGCTCTCCCTGTTGTCTAGTGGATAGCAACCCAAACAAACAGCGTCGACCTGATCAGGAGGGTTTCCCTAGGCTGGCATATTTACAGCGATGGACTACCACATCTTCTCCTCTTGGGCAGCTGGGGAGCTCGAACCGATGACCTTACAGTTAGTAACCAAGTGCTTAACCACTCTCACCAATCCAGTGTCTTTATTAAAGGAGAGGAGGAGAGATCTGAACACAGACGGTAGATGTAAGATAAGCAGGAATTGGAGTGAGGCTGCTGCAAGTCAAAGAATGTCTGAGGTCACCAGGAGCTGGAAGAGAAAAGGAAAGCTCTCCTCTTAGAGGCTTCAGGGCGAGTAGGACCCCTTCAGAGCCAGTTTGGCACCTTGAAACTGATACAACAATGCGTTAACGACCTTTAGAGTCAGGGCCACGGCTTAGTTGTAAGCCTTGTCTGCTCTGTGATTACACTAGACAAGGCATTTCTTCAAAACCATTCGTGGTTTGGATTTTCCACTCGTGCTCTTGATTTTTTTTTTTGGGGGGGGGTCATCACTGACCCCTGGTGGGAGTAGGAGGCTCAGCCTTGCTCCTGGAGAGCTGCTGCTGGATTTGAACTGCCAGCCCAGTGGGCCGCAGTCCCATGCACTCCCACTACGCCACCGGGGCTCAGCTCTGATGCTCGTGATTGGTCATTCCCCTAAACGTGTTCTTTATTTCTAGTAGTAGATGCCAGCTAACTCCAAACATTTTACAATCATTCTCGCACTCGAAGGAGTTCTAAAGGCACAATAGCTTAACACTTGGCTATGAGCTGCAAGGTTGTCAGTGTGAAGGCACCTAGTGGTTCGCTTGATAATTTGCTCCTATAAAGTTTATAGCCAAGTAAACCTTATGAGGTAGATCGATTCCGTCACATGGAGGCCATGTAGATAACACCTAACAGCAAGAACAAGATAGCACTCAACTCTCTTGGTACTTTGGCCTCAACTTGGACTTTGTCCCGTGTCACCACTGGTCAGCCTTGAGTAATCCTGAATTTGTGCTTTACCTGTGATCCTCACTTCTCAGTACAAGAGGGATTCATGGGTAACTGAAACAGGGGTGTTGACAAGTGGTCAATGACTGAGTCACAATTCCAGGAAGAGAAAGAAAAAGAAGGAAGAAAAGAGTCTTTACTGTTTGAAACACTCTCCGATTCCCATGGAGTCAACATGTCCACCCTGGACAATTTCAAGCTCTGCACATAATTTCATTGAACACCTAGTTAGAAAGAGATGCACGTGATGACTTTTGTTTGCTGGGGGGAGACCCACGGCAGCACCCCACTGTGAGCAAGCCAAGCCTCAAATCCCATTCTGATGATCTTTTTCCTGGAGTGCCTCCTGGAATCCATTACCGTATCAGTCCAGGGCCTAGCAGAAAACAGATGGCACACTCAAATGGAGTAATTGGGGGGAATTTTAATAAAATAATTACTTACAAATGGCAAATAAATAGGAGGCAGGGTGGAAAGAACCCACAAAGGGCCACAATGCTCCCTGAGGCTAGGAAGAGCAGGGAAGGGAGAGAGCAGGCTCTGGAGCCTGCATCAGAGAGGGTCACCTGAGAGGAGCTGTGTGTTGTGGTCAAACAGCGCAGTCCACCTACAGGAATCTCTCAGAGGGAACCGGGGAAATAGTATGTCCTTCCTGCCTTCTCCTCCTACCTCCACATGCTGCTGCCTGTGGGGACGGTGGCCAGCAGGTCAACATTGCCCGGGTGACCTGGTTTCAGCAATGAGGGCTCAAAGTCCTGGGAAAACAATGCCACAGTTAGTGTGGAAGGTTTTGTGTGTGTATGTGTGTGTGTTGGTATAAAAGTAATTCAGTACCACATACACACTCCCCACCACACCACACACACACACACACACACACACACACACACACACACACACACAAACCAACCCAGAAAACAACAAAAGTAAGACCTGAAAGTAACACTGTAAACCAGCACACATGGCTATCCCCCTTCCTTAGCAACTGGCCCAGGGTTTTCCTCTGGATGCTGATGTTGGCAGCCTCGGTTGTGCTTTACACAGATGACTCGCTTCTTGCAGTGATGGTTCAGTGGGAGGACACCTGTCTTCTGAGCAGGAGTCCTGGGTTTGGTCCCTGGCTAATCCCCCACCCGTTCGCCAGTCATGACTCTGCTGTGGCTGTGATGCTAATCCTGCTTCAGCCCAACCTCCAGACTAAGGCTGTCTAGGAAGAAGGATCTCTCAGCTCGCCTCTGAAAATCAGCCTGCAAAAACCTGATGGATTAGTATTGTTTGCTCCTCAGCCCATCCTGGTGATGGTGCGAGACAAGGTCCCTTTTCTTCTTGTTGTATGGAAGGCCACCAGGGCCTGGGGGCCAACTTGATCGCAGCTTTCAACAGCAACCACATCACAGCATCATTCTGTAGTCAAGAGTTTTGAGTCTGCTTTTTACTTTGCCTTGGAAGGACAACTGTGGTTTGTATTGATAGGAAGTGGCTGCCAAGAAGTTGACTGGAACTCACAGTGACCCTGGGAGCATGCTCTGGGTTTCCAAGACTAACTCTTTCTGGGATTGGAAAGCCTCATCTTTCTCTCTCGTGGAGAGGTTGACCTGGGGTTAGCAGTTCAACCCACTAACCACCAGGACACCCTGTATGGCTTCAGAGCTGATTTAGTGTTCGGCCTCATCTGTACTGTGCTCGTGTTTTTTAAAACTTCAGATCCTAGAAAATAGAAAGATTATAATATCCTTGCCAACATGACCCAGACACCACTGAGGAAGAGGCTAAGAAATGGTGCGATTTTATTAACTGATGGAAGGACACCTGTAGCAGGTTTAAGGATGTAAATAACCAAAACATAGTGTGCAACACAGTATGTGGGAGAGACCTTCAGACTGAACATGGTAGAAAAAGGGAACATGAAGTAACAAGCCACAATGCACACTCAAGAACAAGACCGACCCGGGCAAGGTCTGGAAGGGAGGGTCCCCCAAAGAGAAGGGCAGATCCCTCGTTTCTGTAGTGTAGGACAGCTCTTTCCATGAACAGGTCTCCTCTCCGCCATGCACATCTCCTATTGGGCTTCTTCCCTCCTCTCTTGGCTATGGCTGGTTACTCTTTCTCTTAGACCTATAGCTGCCTTCTGTGTTACCATCCTTGACACAAGAATTGCAACACTTTTAGCTCATTGCCAAATCCTCTGTCTGAAGGCACTGAATGCTCTCTCTCTCTCTCTCTTCACCGCCCCCCCCTGCTTCTTCTCTCCTAGCCTCCTCTCCTTATCTCTGACCATCTCTATAGAACTGACTCCTCATATTGACAAGTGGTCCATTTAGTGGTCTTTCAAGCCACTTATCACATAATAATGGACTGATCCTCTGGTTGAACTAAACTAACCAATCCCCTTGCTGGACTCCACCCCTCCAAGTGCCTCCATCTATTTCTATAACAACTGACCTTTCCTTCCCCTGTTGGTAGGAGTTTTACACATGGCATTATCAGCTGCACATATCTGTCAGACAGTGGCCTATCACATCATCTTGGCATGGGTACAAACCAAAGGCCAGACAAGGCAGGGGTCAAGAAAGAAAGATCTGGTCTGTTTACCTTGTTCTCTGATGTTTGTGTTCTCTCTCTGTCTCTATTTTCCTCTTCTCTGAGATTGGCTCTCTCTCTTTAGTCTTTAAAACAGTTTTATTAGCTTACAATTCACATAGATAATCCAATATTTCAGTCACATCAGGAAGAGTTGTATAATCATCACCATAATCAATTTAGGATATTCTCTTCATCCTTGCACTTCTCATGATTAACTCTTTATTCCCCCCACCCCAAATTTCCCTGTCATGGTCTCAAAGAACCATTAATCCAGTGGCTGACTCCAAGGATTTACCTATCCTGGATTTCAAATACAGAAAGAAATTATTTATATATATATATATATATATATATATATATATATATATCTAAACAAACAACAATAACTAAGTAAAACATATAAAACCTCAATTGAAAAGAGGAGAAAATATTGGAAACTAGAACAAATTTAAAGCGGATCAACTCACTCACTACCATTGAGTCAATTTTGATGCATAGTGAACTTATAGGAAACATGAGAATCACCCTGTGGGTTTCTGAGATTGTAACTCTTTACAGCCTTGTCTTTCTCTCTTGGAGCAGCTAGTAGTTTCAGACTGCCACCCTAGCAGTTAGCAGTCCAACACTTAACCACGACAGCACCAAGGATCCAAATGGATCGAACGGGAAATCAAATGATAAGGCGCTAAACTTTAACTTAACAGCATCTGCAATAATCCACTTCCCAATGCATTCTGCATTCCTTATGTGGTTTCCTTTTAAAATCCCTTAGACTAGGGCCGAGTCCTGGTGGTATAGTGGTTGTATGTGGAACTGCAACCCACAGGATTAACAGTTCAAATCCAGCAGCAACTCTCTAGGAGCAAGGTTGGGCTTCCTACTCCTACCAGGGCAGTGATGCCACACACACAAAAATTCCCTTAGACTTGTGTATCTGAAAAATTAATATAATCTGGCTTCCTAAATCGCTATTGAAGGGTTAGAATAAATGCCATATCAGAAAATGGAAACATTATAAAAATATTTTATTTTTGCACATATATTACTTGTTTAATTAGTCTAGCTATAAATTATTCCTCATTACCACTGTTAATTAGTCCCATTATTGTTTTGATTTTAATAAGGGTACTCATGTAGCAGAAAAGTAATATGGAATAATATGAGGACGTCATCTTATTTCAGGTGGTTACCAATTTTTCATTTTTTCCCTGTTGAATAAGCTCACCTATGTGTAGAAGAATTTGCTCTCTACTTTGCTGGAGGCAGTGAGGCTTCAGTAGTGGAGTTCTTGCCTCATACAATTCCCAGTCCATGCATCTCGGCGTGCCTAGCTACCGTGTGTCCATTAGTGGAGTCTTTCATTCTGCGACGCTAAGCACCAGATGAGAATAGGGCTTCCAGACTACACAGACAAGAATAAAGGTCTGAAAATGTGTCAATAACACCTTACGGATCACTATGGTTCAACCTGCAGTCCATGGCAGGGCTGGTGTGGGACTGGACCGCACTTGGTTCCATTGTGCAGGACATCTCCCCCGGTCAAGGGCAGGTGCAATGGCAGCTGACAATAACAACAGCGTACGTGAGACGTGAGATAACACTTACTGTGTTATCTCGGGAGTCCAAGTCCATTAGCAGCAGACCTACCCCGAGAAGTCCACAGCATGAAGGAGTCAGGGTTTTCTGACAATCGCAGACGTTGCCAGACCCCCTGGGCAGTGCTTTCACATGGATTATTTCAATTCATCCTCCTCGCACACTCCAGGCGTTACACCACTGATACGCTTTGCAGATGTGGAAAGGAAGGCTGAACGCAGCAAATCATTTGGCCCACATTTCTCTAAGTAGCACATGGCAGATCTGGGCTTTGAACTCAGGCCTTCTGACTCAGCACTTTGGCCTACTCGGCATTCTGACTTTTTAATTCGAGCACTTTGTAATGCCAGGATATCAACCAGGCAACTATTTCCTGTAGGGGGGTTTGGATAAAAGATTGTGGAAGGGTGGTGAGAAATGTGCACAGCAGGGAACACTCAGCTGCATCAAGTCCCTCCATCTGCATCAACTCGGGGCAATGATGAATTTCTAAACATTGCCAGCAGGCTCAACAAAAGATAGCATCTCCGTGGACCAGAAACATAAACCAGAAAGCAGGATTGAAGAAGCCATCAGCCTACTGCTCAGTGGGTCTGGAAACAGTTTGAAGTCCCAGAATGTGCTTCCCACAGGGTGATCGAGCTGCAAATGTTTCACACTGAGGCTGGAGCACAGAGCCAGGGACAGGGTGTCACTCAGCCATCATCTGTAGGATAAATAAATCAGTCTCAGAAACACACAGGGGCCGTTCTACCCTGTCCCATTGGGTCACTGTGAATCAATGTCGACTCAATAGTTGTGTTTGGTTTTAGTTCACCACCTCCCCAGACTTAAGCTTCATGCCTGGATGAAACAGATAGGGTCTTCTTGCAATGAGGACCTAGTCATGTTACTACGTGGCTCAGTGATTAGAACAATGACATCTCCTGTTCTTGCCTAAGGATGGACCATCCAATAAACTACTGAGAAAATCTGGCTCTGAACTGGAGGCCCCAAAGGCAGATGTTTTTGTTTCTGCTGGGGGTTCCGCCAAGCCAACCCCAGCTAAGCATAATGACCTGTGCTTAGCTGAATGAAGCCCTCCAGGCCCTTTACGTGTAAGACCATTGTCTTGGCTATTGTGTCCATCCAGCTTATGAAGGGGTGTCCTCATTTTCACGGGCCTTCTACCTATCAGGATGTTCTTCCCAAAGTCAGTGAACATAAGTTTCAGCACACGAGGGCCCAAGCACGGTTCTGGTTCTAGATATTTGTGGGCCGATTCATTGTGCTTCCAGCTGGCCGGGGGCATTCTGTATCTGTCCCCAAAACTGCTGTTGGAAGGCATCAGTCTTTCTGAAAACCCAGAGGAGAGGAACGGTAAGTGTGGGAAAACCCCACCAAAATGCAACCGTGAAAATGAACTTGTTTGCTATTGATGGATGTGCACCGAGTTAATAAAATCAATCATGTTAGGCAAAAAGAAATTAATAGTACAATCCAAAAAATAATTTAAGAGAATCACAGGTTTATCTATTTTCTAAGAGTTGAAGAGGCAGTGGGCTAAAAAAGAATGAGAAATTAAGGCCTGCAGCCAGCGTGGTAGTTACATAATTTCCTGTCAACTTGAAGATATATAAAAGTGTAGCGCAGCCTGTCAATCAGGTCACAGTCTGATGGTGCCTTCTTGTGGGTGTGGCCTTCTCATAAGGAGGACCCTGGGCACCTCCCTGTCTCTCTGCCTTCACCTTCCTTCTGGCTGAAGCTGGTTGCTGTGAACCCTGGAGATGCGTCCACTGCTGCAAGACTATGCAACCATTGCTTTATTGCATGTGGCTGTGTGAGTCTGGAGAGGGATTTATGGACTAGTATTGGACTTATGGGCCTGAGCTGGACTGGGCTGGCATATGTGGCATATACCAGAAGTAAGCACACACATTTACTTCTTGATATAAAGCTCTTTCTTACACAGATATGAGAGTGTCTGGATTTGTTTCTCTTGGTAACCCGGTCTAACACAGTCTGGTAGAAATGATTAAAGAATACATGGATGAGGAAAAGAACCAATGGAATTCTTGGAGACAAAACTGTTAATCAATAAAAAAAATTTAAAGCTCAATTAAAAAACAGGCAAACCGTAAGGAATGTATGGATTGTGAAAAGAGATGTAACAGCCCTGCTCCCCCCCCCCCCCCCCCCATCAAAGTATTTTTCAAAAACCAACCCTGTTGCCATTGAGTAGATTCTGACCTACAGAGACCACACCGTGCAGAGTAAAATATACTCTAGAGGCTTTTCAGGGCTGTGACTTTTCAGAGTCAGAAAGTCAGGGCTTCCTTCCAAGGCACCTCTGTCCAACTAGTAGTTAAGCACTTAACCATTTGCACTCTCCGGAAGGTCTCCACCAAGCTCCACCGCTGGGATAAACTCTCAATGTAATGGCTAAGAAGAGAATTGGAGAACTGGAAGATGAATATGGCAAAATCCATTCAGGATGCTGCACAGAAAGAAAGGTACCTGAATGGCAAACCAACACATGCAAAAATACTTCACATCATTAATCAATCTCAGGCTACTTTATCCAAAATGAACTAGATACTTGTTACAAGTCAGTTCTAAGCCAAAATGAAACAGCACTGTTGAAATTACAGGGTGTGAAAAGTTAGCCATGTGTAAAATCTAATGGAAATAGATTTGACGTAGCTAATATTAATCTAAGGAGAAAAAAGCTTGCTTTTTTAAAAATCAAATACTAAATAACAAAAAGAGACCACCTATGCAAGTAAGAAAAATGGTGAACCAGGAAGATAAAAGATATTCTAGAACTTGTATTTACTTTTAGCCTCACAAAAACATATCATACAAAAGTTAAGAATTACAGGGAGAACTTACAAATCCACAAAGGCAGCAGAGAATCTCTCACATCTTGTTGTATACTTTTCGGCTTGAAAATTCAATACTCACTGCTCCCATCCACCCTGCCACTTCTGTTGCTGGCCTGCATTGGTGGAATGCTGCCACCTCAGTGGTTCTCAACCTTCCTAATGCCACAACTCTTTCATACAGTTTCTCGTGTTGCGATGCCCCCCCCCCAACCATAAAATCATTTTCATTGCTACTTCATAACTCTAATTTTGTGACTGTTAGAAATTGGGCGACCACCATGAAAGGGTTGTCCGACCCCCAAAGGGATTGCGACACCCAGGTTGAGAACTGCCGCACTAGGTGATGATGGTTGGGCGATGAGAAGATGATCAGAGACTATCCAGCATGGGTGACAGCATGGTGTGGCAAACTCACTGCCATTGAGTCGATGACAGCTCATAGCGAGCCTTAGGAAAGGTAGAACTGCTTCTGTGGGTTTCTAAGGCTGTCATTCTTTACAAGTGTAAAAAGGCCGTCTCTTTCCTTTGGAGTAGCTGGTGCTTTGAACTTATAGCTTACAGTCTAATGTGTAACCTCTAAATCACCAGGGCTTCTATGCACAGGCACTAAAAAATACCTCCTGGGACAATCTTATTGATATCTGCAGGCCATCTACTCCTAGTTCAGAGGAGGTCCCTTCCATATTCCATAGCCCACATTGAATGTAAACTACATACTCATACATCATGCTCCACCTCCATACCCAATAATCCATGCTTTAAACATGATACTCCACATGCCATATGCCACACCTCATACTCTTTCTGTCAGACTAAACATCCACCCACCATATTCTGTCTTCCACATTCCACATCACCATTCTCAGCCATTCACTCTCCAAACTCCATACCCTCAGTATAGGTATAAATGTCACCAAGGCATGTGCTACTATTCTTTGAATAAGGTTGCTTATTTTCCTTTGAAAAATTTAATTTAAATAAATAATTTTATTGGGGACTCTTACAGCCCTTATAAAAATCCATACATCCATTGTGTCAAGCACATTTGTACATGTACTGCCATCACCTTTTTCTATTTTTTGTCTTTTTTTTTTTTGTTTCTTTTTTTTGGGGGGGGGGGCATCACTGCCCTCAGGCGGTGGGGGTAGGAGACCCAGCCTTTGTTTCTTGGAGCTGGAATCAAACCTCCATCCCGGTGGGCCGCAGTCCCGTGCACAACCACTACGCCACCTGGGCTCAGACGTCATCACCTTTTTCAAAACATTTTCTTTCTACTTGAGCCTTCGATATCAACTTCTCTTTTTCCCTCCCTCCTCACTCTCCCACCCTTATGAATCCTTAATAGAGTATAAATTATTATTTTTTCCATGTCATATGCCCTCTGCTGTCTTCCTTCACTCATGTTTCTGTGGTTCGTTACCATGGGTGGCAGTTACATAATCTCCTGTCAAGTTGAATGAAGGGGTGGTGTCTGACCTGTCAATCAGGTCACAGCCAATAAAGTCTCTGTGTGGGTATGATCTTCTTCTGGGAACTCCTGTCTTCCTCCCTGGAGATGAGACACAGCCTGTCTCTGCAAGTCACTCCTGTTGACAAGACACATGGAGCTAGGCTGATGGAGACAGAGTCCTGGAGCTGGAGTAGTCACACCAGCACTGAGATGCTCACTGCCACTGGAGCCACAAGACTTTCCACCCACTGTGATATTCCTGCATTCCTGCATCAGTGCATGTGGGTCTCATGAGTCTGAAGAAGGATTTATAGGCTGGTGTTGGACATATGAGCTAATATCAGACTTATGGACTTGATCTGGATCGAGCTGGGATATTTTCTCAATATATAATTACCCTTGATTTAAAGTTCTATCTTACACATATTGAGTGTCTCTGTATTTGTTTCTCTAGTCAATCCTGACTAACACAGGGAGTACATATCAATCATTATAATAGGGTCCCCTTTTCTCCCCCCACCTTCCCCCTACCCTCATGGCATCACTACTCCCATTATTTTTTCCTGAGGGGTTTATCTGTCCTGTCAAAAGTTCTTATCTGTACCAGTGTACATGCTCTAGTCAGATTTGCAAGGTAGAACTAGGGTTCATGATAATGGGGGTGGAGTTAGAGGAAGTATTAAAGAACTAGAGGAATGTTGTATGTTTCGTCAGTGTTATACTGCACCCCGGCTAGCTCATCACTTCCTGATGACCCTTATGTGAAGGGATGTCCAATTGTCTACAGATGAGCTTTGGATCTCCACTCCACCCCCCGTCGTTGGCATCAATATGATTATTTGTTTTGGGTCTTCTGATCCCTGATCCTGTTAACACCTCATGATACACAGGCTGGTGTGCTTCTTCCATGTGGACTTTGTTGCTTCCCAGCTAGAAGGCCACTTGTTTATCTTCAAGCCTGTAAGACCCCAGATGCCATATCTTGAAATAGCCAGGCACCATCAGCTTTCTTCACCATATTTGCTTATGCACACATTTTGTCTTCGGTGATCATGTCAAGAAGGTAAGCATCACAAGATGCCAGGTAGTGTGGTATTTTCCCCTAATAGATCATACATGTATGATATTTTTTGGATTGAATGTGTTTCACCCAGATATGTACCATTGTGACTGGGCCATGATTCTCAGTGGTTTGACAGTTGTGTGATCATGTAATTATCTCCCATGATGACATCTGTTGTAATCAACCGGTCTTGGTGACTTAGGTAGCACCCTCATTCATGTCACAGCACTGATTTGATGTAAGTGGAGGTTCTCTGGGACGGCCTGCATCAGCACTTATCTTATGGAGAAAAAAGGAATTGTAAGTGAGCAGAGAAAGAGGGATCTGATTGCCACGAAGGAAGAAGACCAGGAGTCCTTGCTGAAAACTTTCTAGACCCATGGGAAAAGTGACCCCTAAACATATGAAGATATTTAAGGAATGCTGAATCCACACATGCTGAAAGGAAACAAGGACCTCCCTTTAGAGATGACACAGAGAGAAGCAACAGATGCCACGATTCAGACTTCTAGCCGCCTAATCTGTGAGAGAATAAATTTGTTTTTAAAAGCCATCCATTTTTGCTAATTCTGTTGCAGTAGCACTAGATCCTTCAGACAGAATTCCTCAGAGATGCCCTCTCCTCTTCTTGAGAACATCTGCTTTTGAGAGGGTGGCCATAGTGTCTTTATAGTAGCCACAGTCTAACACCTACAAGGTCACGGGCAGGATGACCAGTCTGCCTTTTGGTTGCAGCCCCAGGACTTGAAGGTGTCTGAAGAGCAGCAGTCCCCCTCCTCTGGAGCTGTGCCTCACGCAGGGGCGGGGGCTGCCCTTCCATCCAGCTAGGGGGAGCAGGTGGAGGGAAATGCCTAGATGTGGAAGAGGAAGCAGAGGGAACTCTGCAGAGCTGCTGCATCCTTCTCAGTGAGGAAGCAGGCGAGGTCAGGGAGAGGGAGAGGAGGGGGTGATAGGAAGGGTGGGGAAAGACTTGGCTGACTATACAGCAAACACTTCATCTTCTGGCAAACAGATGGCTACAATCTTAATGCTAACCTCGACGTCATTTTCAAACTGCGTCTGGCCGCAAACGACCTTTTCTTTATTATCTCTGGATTAAGTGTCCTTTATCCATGGTATTTGTGACATCTATCCATCCATTCATCTACCTACCTAATTACACACACACACACACACACACACACACATCTATTGCCATGTCTACATATAAACTTAAAACCCTCATTCACTGCCATTGAATTAATTCTGACTACATAGCGTTTCTGAGACTGTAAATCCATGATAGCCTAACCTTTCTTCCATGGAGTACCTGGTGGGGCTAGACTGCCCACCTTGTGGTTAACTGCGCACCTTGTGGTTAACTGCCCACCTTGTGGTTGACAGCCCAACACTTGACCCACAGTGACTCCAGGGCTTCTCTATCTACATAGAGCAGTATCTGTATCTTTGAAAGACACCAGCTTTTGTGTAACTTCCTTAATTTAACCACTTAAAGAGTTGTTACCTTTTTTTGTAGTCAGTAGAAAAACAACGTGGGGGTGAGTTAAAGAAATCCAACTTCCTGCTTTCCTTCTCCTCCATTCAGTTTAAAGAGGTGACCAAACCAAACCAAAACAACCCCCCCAAAAAAAAAACCCTAACCATTCATCTGTTTTACTTACCACCCAGCTCTGACTCGTTGCTTACGTGATGTGAATGCAATTTTAAGAAACAAGCAAGAGAAAGCATTTTAATATAAGGCAAAGAGCAATGAAAGGGATCTGTGCAGTAAAGGGTTAACTTGGAAAGTCTGGGCTACCTAAACCCTGCACATCTCACAGGCCTTTGGGACTTGCCATGCCCAGTTACCAAACTGCAAACCCAACTCACTGCCACGGAGTCTAATCCAACTCATAGAGGTGTGTAGGATGGAGCAGAACTGCCCCCGTGGGTTGCCAAGATGCAACTATTAGTACAAAAGCCTCATCTTTCTCATGAGGAGCAGCTGATGGTTTCAAACTATTGACCTTGCAGATATCAGCCCAGGGCATAACCCACCATACCACCAGGGCCTCTGACAAGCACTATCAGCCCTTTCCCACCTCCTTCTTGGCTGGTACCAACCAGGAGAGGGAGTGTGACTCCCTCTTGCCCAGGGCCGGGAAGGGAACTCACCTCTGACCTTGCATCTAGGCCAGCTGACTGCTGGTTCAAAAACACCATGTTCTGAAATGCAACTTCTGGGATGGTGACATCTGGATTATTAACATTGGCTGGTCTCTCCACAGCTCCATGGCTGACTAGACAGCCACCTTGGGCTGGGAGTTAACCTCAACCTCTACCTGGTCCTGCTTTCCCATGAGCGTCCCCATGGGCTCCACTCCACCTCTGGAGCTGCTTCGGGATGCTGGTCTCCCTGGTGGCTATCCAGCAGTACAGTGGAAAGAAGATCTGGTGACCTGTCCTCCTAAAGATTACACTTTCCTGATATGATCACTGATGACAAATACGTGCATAAGCAAATGTGCTGAAGAAAGCTGATTGTGCCTGACTATCAAAAGATGTGCGTCTGGGGTCTTAAAGACTTGAGGGTGAGTAAGTGGCCATCTAGCTAACAAGCAAGTCCACATGGAGGAAGCACAACAGGCTGTGTGACCATGAGGTGTCAAAGGGATCCGGTATCAAGCCTCAAAGACCTAAAAAATATGTCACTATAAATGAGGGGGAGTTCAGCTTGGGGACCCAAAGCCCATCAATAAGTGAAGAGACATCCTCTTACAGAGGGGCTGTAGCAAGGAGATGAGCCAGTCTAGGTGCAGTGTAGTAGCAATGAAATGTTCTCAAATGCTTCCTCCCACTGACTATCATTATCCCACTTCTGCCAGACAGGTTTGGCTAGACCAGGGGATGCACATTGGAGTCAAAAACATGGAAATTTAACATAGATAATCCCTTGAGACTACTGGGGAATTGTGACACTGGGAGGGTGGAGCAGAAAGGGGGAACAAATTTCTTGGATCTATATGTGACCTCTTCTCTGGGGTGCAGACAACGGGGTGAGGGTGAGTGACACTTTAGATGGTGTAAGATATGAAGAAGTAATAACAATGTGTAAGTTATTGGAAGTTCATGGGGGAGGAGAAGGGTGAAGGGGAAATATGGGGAGTCGGAATTAAAAAAATAAAGAACCAGAGGAAAGAGGGGAAGAGGCGCTTATGCTGGAGGGGTTCAAGTAGCTAATATAGATCAATGTGGCAAGGTGTACAAATATGCTTAATACTAGTGATGTATTGAATGTTGTAAGAGTCCCCAATAAAATCTATATTAAAAAAGAAAAGAAAAAGATAACACCCACAAAAAAGACTGAGGAGCATAACTCCATAACTCTCCTCTCCATAGCCACGAGTAGAGTTAATAGGATAGCACCAGCTGTGTGTGTGTGCGTGTGTGTGTGTCCTTTTTCTCAGCCATTTGCCGCACCCCTTCAGCAGAAAGAACCTCTCTCAGTTTTGTTGAAATATGAAAGAAGTCTTTTACTTATGATTATGTATATGTTTGGGTTGTGACCAGACAGAATAGGTGGAGAAGACAATGAGGGATAAAAGGGAAGGGTATAAAAATGCCCGGGGCTGCTGTTGGGGTGCTGGAATGCATCTCTAGGCTCAAACCTCAGCTTCAGCTTTATAACAGATACGCCAAATCTGAAGTGACCAGATTTTAAGCGAGACACCATTGACAGGGTGGGGAGGTGGGGGTGGGGGTTGTTCTTGATTTAAAATTTGGTCTATAGGCTGAGCCCTGGTGGCGTAGTGGTTGTGCATGGGACTGGGGCCCACTGGGATGGAGGTTCAATTCCAGCAGTGGGGCTGGGCCTCCTACTCCCACCACCGGAGAGCAGTGATGCCCAAAAAACAAACAAAAAAAATAAATAAAATTTGGTCTATATATGGAACAACAAAAATGTTTATAGAATGCAAAAATAGTATTGTAATATATTTATTTAATTTTAAAATGCCACAGGACACAGGACAAATTGTTAAAAAGCAGGATGTCTGGTCACCTTATGACCAAATCACCAACTCCAAACATGTTGTCACGGAGGCAATACCAACTCGTAGGATCCTATAGGACAGAGAAGAACTGCCCCTGTGGATTGCAGAGCTCATAACTCATTACGGGCGTAAAAAACCTCATCTTTCTCCCACTGAGTGGTTGGTGGTTTCAAACAGCGGACTTTGGAGATTAGCAGCTGCATCCTTAAGCACAGCAACACTTGCTCACACTCATGCCCAGGAACATCTCTTGTCTCTCTGTTGGGTGGGGGAGGGGAGAGGGGGGAAGACATGGGGGGGGGAAGAGGAAAAGACCCAGTCACACAAACCCAGCAAAATAATAACAGTGGCCTCTTCCAGGACACAGGGACAAACTCTGCAGCCGTTTCTTGCCTCCCTTACCCCACCTCGGCCCCACATTCAAAACCCAGGCTACAGCTGGATTGAAAAGGCGGGCACCACATAAGACACACCAGCGTCTGAAACCAGCATGGCTGCTTCTCATTTGTTTAGCCACAGTGGGGAAAAATGTCGCAGCAGAACTTTCCTCTGGGCTGCCCAAGCTTTCTCCTTTGAAGTAGCGCCCAACACCGATCCTGTGCAGGAAACAAAGCCTGCTCTTCTCCTCCTGCATGGCCACACCACAGGGGCGGCAAGGACACAGGCAGGCTTGCTTCCAGAACATGCTTCCTTGGGGGTGAAGGGTTGAACTTTTCTTGTCCACAACCCCCCCCCCCCTTTCCCAATCCCCTGCAAGACAGCCATAAAAACAAGATCCCAAAGAGTTAATTTGCGTTTTTTAAACCTCTTTCCCAATGCCCCCTCTCATTGCTGCATAAAACCCCCATGTCCAGACATCAAATCAGTAAGCCCTGTTGCCTGTCAGGAAATACAATGTCAGGCCATTAGTATGTTAATAAGTCCAGAGGGCGACAGGTGGCCTACTAGACAGCTCAATTAAGCTGCTCATTAAACACACGCTAACGAACAGCCGAGGCAGGGCCTGAACAGCACCATTCTGTAATGACATGATGTCAGAGCGAACAAATGAGGAAAAATAACAAAAACATTACAGCAGGGACAGACGCCACTAATAAGGACCCTC